>JAJJWW010016970.1:0-261947 GCA_023531295.1 Papaver armeniacum | reverse complement strand
TGTAAGTTTTCATTTCAAGAATCATGAAAGTTAGTTTTTTTCGCCTTACTTTTGGTGAAAGGGATCCTTCTACAATATCTTGGATTGTTGAATTTCTGTCAGAAATCTTAACACTGTGGGGCGTGTTAGAATTCTTTGTACTACAAGAGCACTAAGAAAACTCCAAGCAGCATCTTGCTGGTGTTTCCAATAATTCTTGTTGCAATAGGAAAGATCTCTTTGCAGCATTGCATTTTTTTTTTTTTTCGAAAAAGAGGATAACCTCAATAGATTACATAGAAAACCGATTTAGGAAATCGGCAAACCTTCAAAACTACATAATAGTCGTACAATTCTTGCCTATCAATTCAATCTCCACAGATCTAAAAACATTTCCAGAGGACCAATTCTTTGCGGCATTGCCGTGGTTACGAAACACAACATATTTATTTTGCCAGCTGACTGTGAAACTCTTGTTCATGTTTTTGAACTAATTTAACAAGAAATTAAGGCCATGGAAAATGGATATTGTTATATTGGCTTGTTATTATCGGCAGTTACTACTAATTCTCTTCAAAAGTCTGCAAAGTGGGGCCATTTAGTAAGAGTAAAATTATAAATCGGGTGGTGTGGGATCATAGAAAGAAAGTAAGCTAGAATCAAGTGGGGCCAGCAAGTTTCTAAATTTTTTATTTTTTTTATTTTTTTTTGACACGATCCGCGGCGGGATTCGAACCTCTGACCTAACAACTCGAGAGTTCAACCCTAAACTAGCCCCATTTGGTTAGCAAGTTTCTAAATAAGCGGAGTGGAATCGAAAGAATGAAAAATACTCGAACAAACGGTGATGGACGTCATGGTAGAATAGACTTGGGGGTAAATTTGAGTGGGTCAGCATATCCATTTGTCCCCACGTCCGTCAGCCACATGGATCTCTTGGCAGTTTTTTCTTTTTTTTTCTTTCTTTTTTTTTTTTTTTTTCCATATTATCCCTCCATCTACGAACTTCACAAATATCTGTAAGGACTTCACAAATACCCCTAAAGGGTGTATTTTAAATTTTTAGGATATAGTTTTTGACATATCTAAAATTATATTAAGTTAATTCAACCTCGATAGGAGGTTGGGTTGACATTTTCACTCGTCAAGAACATACTAGTTCATTTTCATTATCCAAAAAAGTACTAGTTCATTTTCATTATCCACTTAAAAAAAATCCTTAAGGGCATATGTGAAGTTCTTAGGGGTATTTGTGAAGACCCTGAAAAGGAGGGGTATTTAATTAATGTTCCTTTTTTTTTTTAATTGCGGTTGCAATAAACGTGTCCAGGACTCCCTCCAATGCTTAAATATAGAAAAAAGCAAATGGCTTCTTTCCAGATTCATGTCGAGTCCAATTTTATGAACACACTCTCTCAGAAATATGGACTGAGGCCTTGGGTATCAAAGCTCCACTGAGCTTCCCTCGCCTTGATTCAACTTACTTTGACTCGGATTGATCCATAGGGGTGTGCTCAGATTGTAACGAATTCCCTTTCGAACGATTAGAAGCTGGTCTAGAAAACAATCTAAGTGGAGCCATCATGCTTTTGTTTGCTAGATATCATTAGGTTTGCTGTGGTGGAGTCAGCCTTGTTTGTGTTTGCATAAAACTTCCCTTCCTTTTAGGATTTTTCTTTTTCTTTTGTTTTCTAGTGTATGCCCGAGATCATTAAAGAATGGGCTTGGAAAAGAAACACTCTAGGTCATTTGATTAGTGACAAACCTAGTAGTTCTTCTTGTGAAAGCGGGGAACTCGAAGACTCTTCTTTTGAGAGCCCCGTTTTTGGAAACTTCAGTTTGAGAATCATCTCTTAGTGAGGAAAGTACCCTAGTACTTCGGTTGTGCCAACGATGGCAACTTTGAAAGATTACATGTTCCCAACCGGACCAACCGAGCTTCATGCATTAAATTGCCAGCCAATATGGCTAACTTCGAGATAAAAGCTAGTATCCTTCAGATGATCCCTATATTCTTAGGAAAAGATGATGAGAACCCTAATTTTCATATTAGGGAATTTGAGGAAATTTGTGGGACAGTTAGAATAAAAGACCTTACTGATGAAGTTTTGAAACTTAAGATGTTCCCTTTTTCCTTAAAAGATAAAGCCAATACCTGGCTAAACAACTTACCATCTGGATCCATTGAAACATGGCAGGACTTATTGTTTGCTTTCTATATGAAATTCTACCCTAAGCATAAAAATGAACTGTTAGGCGAAAATTAGTGCTAGTGTGCAACAAGAGGGAGAGTCTCTTTATAGGTTTTTAGAGAGATTCAATGATCTCCTATCTCAGTGCCCTCACCATGGATTTGATAAGATGAAACTCGTAGGGATTTTTATGATGGTTTAGACTATTCGACCAAAGACATGGTCGAGTCTATGTGTGCTGGTGAGTTTACTAATAAAAGTGCTGAGGATGCCTTTACCTTCTTAGGAGATGTTGCTGAGAAATCCCAACAGTGGGAGTCTTGTGTTGAACCCCCTAAAAGACTCTTGGTCAATAGAAGTAGCACCAATGTGGTAGATACAAGCTTCGGGTCGATGTTAAGTTTCTTTCTCTGTCCCGGAAGGTTAGAAGCTTTGGAAATGGGTCAGTCTAAAAATAGGTCCCTAGGTGAACCTAATAGAACCTCTCAAGTATCTAGTTGTGGAATAGTGCCCGATAACTCATTTTGGGAAGGTCAGGTTAGTGAAGAGCAAGCTCATGCTATCTATAACAATGCTAGGTTTGAGAACCGTCAGAAGTTTGACCCATACTCAGAGACCTACAACCCTGGTTGGAGAAACCATCCTAATTTCTCTTGGTCTAAGGGCCGGAATCAAGGTCGTCTAGTAATTCTCATTACTCCCCTGGTTTTGGTTATAATAAGATTTATTCAGGTCAAACCCAGTTCCATAACCCTTCTGAGAATAGAATGACTAGCTTAGAGGAATCTTTTAGTATATTAAAAAAGAGGTAGGATATGTTAACACAGATCCAGGAAATGTTAGTAAAGAGCCAGGGTAATTTTCAAGAGGAAACCAAGCAGAATTTTAAGAATAATTCCCAGTCCCTTGCTAAATTAGAATTTCAAGTTGGCCAAATAGCTAAGTTCCTTAGTGAGAGAGAAGATGGAAGGTTCCATAGTCATACTGATCCTAACCCTAAATGAGAGAAATCGTACAATCATGTGAACTCTATTACAACCCTTAGGAGTGGAAAGAAAGTTGACAATAAGGTTGCCATGCCTGAAAGTGAACATGCTGTAGTTCACCCTTCTGATCCAGAAAATGAGGAGACTGATAGAGTCTCTAATGAGACCAATAAAAGTCATATTGAACCAGGCTTTGTTCCTAGAGCCCCGTTCCCCCAGCTGCTAGTTCCAACTAAGAGGGAGTCCAACTTTAATGATATATTGAGGTTTTAAGCGAGGTTACTATCAACCTCCCACTGTTGGATGCGATTAAGCGAGATTCCCGCTTATGCCAAGTTTCTTAAGGACTTGTGTACACGAAAGCGTAAGCTTAGTGTTCAAAAGAAAGCCTTCCTAGCTAGTCATGTGAGTTCTATTATTCGAATACCACTACTCCTAAGTATAAGGACCCGGGGTCCCCTACTATTTCTTGCACAATAGGTAAATACCGTGTTGAGAAAGCTTTGCTTGACTTAGGAGCCAGTGTGAACTTACTCCCATACCATGTGTACCTTAAGCTAGGACTTGGTGAGATGAAACCTACCCGCATGACTCTTCGATTTAGGCGATAGGTCCGTTAAAATTCCTCGGGGTGTGATCGAGGATGTTCTCATAGAGGTCGACAAGTTTATTTATCCGGTGGATTTTGTTATCCTAGATACCCAACCTATCCCTGACTCAGAGAACCAAATACCGGTAATTTTAGGTCGCCCGTTTTTAGCTACATCCAATGAGATCATTAACTGTCGAACTGGTATCATGAATTTGTCTTTTGGTAATATGACTATTGAGCTGAACGTCTTTCATATTAGTAATCTACCCTATGAACTAGATGACTCGAGCATAGAAGAGGTGAACATGATAGGAACATTAGTCGAGGAGTCATTACCAAACACTTTGTTAGAAGATCCTTTAGAGAAATGCCTAGCTCACTTTGGGATTGATTTTGATGATGATGATGTGATTAATGAGGTGAATGCCTTGTTAGATTCAACCCCTTTGATAGACACTAGTAATGGATGGAAACCCAAGTTCGAACCTCTACCCGTTTCTAAGTCTACCCTAGTTCTTTCGTTAGAAGAGCCTCCTAAGTTGGACCAAAAACCATTACCAGATACCCTAAAGTATGTGTTTTTAGGCCCTTCCCGAGACTTTACCCGTGATTATTGCTTCCGACTTGGATAGTGATCGGAAAGTAGGCTGGTGACCGTCCTTCAAAACAACAAGGAAGCTTTAGGGTGGACAATAAGAGACATTAAGGGTATAAGTCCTACTGTTTGTATGCATCAGATCTATTTATAGGAAGATACCAAACCTTCTAGGGAGATGCAACGAAGACTAAACCCCAATATGAAAGAAGTAGTTCGAACCGAGGTTCTTAAGCTGTTATATGCAGGCATTATCTATCCCAATTCGGATGGTAAGTGGGTCACCTGTTCGGGTTGTTCCCAAGAAATCCGGTATTTACGTAGTCCCGAATGATAACAATGAGTTAATCCCTACCCGAGTGACCACGGGTAGGCGTGTTTGTATTGACTATAGGAAATTGAACAAGGTCACTAGGAAGGACCACTTTCCCCTTCCCTTCATCGACCAGATGCTAGAGAGATTAGCTGGACATAGTCATTATTGCTTTTTAGATGGCTACTCGCTATAATCGGATCGTTATTGCCCTGAAGACCAGGAGAAAACCACTTTTACCCGTCCCTTTGGTACCTTTGCGTATAGATGCATGCCTTTTGGGCTATGTAACGCCCTGCGACTTTTCAGCGTTGCATGATGAGCATGTTTTCAGATATGGTAGAGCGGTTCTTGGAGGTCTTTATGGATGATTTTTCAGTATTTGGTTTGTCTTTCGATGAGTGCTTGCATCATTTGTCATTAGTGTTGACTAGATGTAAGAAAAATAATCTAGTGCTTAATTGGGAAAAATGTCATTTCATGGTTCAATCAGGAATTATTTTAGGGCATATCGTATCTTCTAAGGGTATAGAGGTAGATAAAGCCAAAGTTGACCTTATTAAGACTTTACAGGTCCCAAAAACCGTAAAAGATATTAGGTCATTCTTAGGGCATGCTGGTTTTTATCGTAGATTCATTAAGGATTTTAGCTTGATTTCTAGACCTCTTTGCAATTTGCTTGCAAAAGATGTTAAGTTTGTCTTTGATGATGCTTGTTTAGAGGCTTTTGAGAATCTTAAGACTTTACTCACTACTGCCCCCATAGTCCAGGCACCTAACTGGAACTTACCCTTTGAAATCATGTGTGATGCTTCAGATTATGCTATTGGTGTTGTGGTAGGTCAGCGAGAAAATAAATTACTTCATGTGATTTACTATGCTAGCAAAACTCTGAATGATGCCCAGTTAAACTACACCACTACAGAGAAGGAACTATTGGCCATTGTGTTTGCCTTAGACAAGTTTAGACCTTATCTCTTAGGTTCTAAGATTGTAATCTATACTGATCATGCTGCTTTGAAATACCTTTTGTCTAAGAAGGATACCAAACCTAGATTGATTAGATGGATCCTTTTATTACAAGAATTTTTTCCTGACATTAGAGACAAAAAGGGTGCAGAAAATGTAGTAGCAGACCACTTGTCTAGGCTAGTTGTTAGTTCCCCTAATGATTCCCTTCATATAAGGGATAACTTTCCTGATGAACAATTGTTCTCTGTTTCCCAATCACCTTGGTATGCAAATATAGTGAATTATCTTGTTAATGGTCGAATGCCCCAACATTGGGGTAAACAAGATCGTTCTAGGTTTTTAGCCGAGGTTAAGCACTTCTTTTGGGATGATCCTTATTTATTTAAGTATTTTCCAGACCAGATTATTAGGAGATGTATACCTGAGAGTGACCAGTCCAATATTATTTCCTTTTGTCATGATCATGCTTGTGGGGTCACTTTAGTGCTAAGAAGACTGCCGCTAAGATATTGCAAAGTGTGGATTCTACTCGGGGTTCGTTGTTTAAAGACTCCCACGATTCTTGTGTTACTTGTGAATGTTGACAGAAATTAGGAACCATTTCTCGTAGGAACATGATTCCCTTGAACCCTATTTTAATCGTTGAGGTCTTTGATGTGTGGGGTATTGACTTTATGGGTCCGTTTCCTAATTCCTTTGGTAACCTATACATCCTTGTCACCGTAGGCTATGTCTCTAAGTGGATTGAGGCGGTTGCGTGTAAAACCAATGACCATAGGGTTGTGATTGAGTTCTTGAAAAATAATATACTTACACGTTTTGGTACACCGCGAGCTATAATTAGTGATGGAGGGTCGCACTTTTATAATGGACCTTTTAGGCTTCTGATGAAGAAATATGGTATTGTACATAAGGTAGCTACCCCATATCATCCGCAGACTAGTGGTCAGGTAGGGGTTTCTAATCGATAGATAAAACGTATATTGGAGAAAACAGTTAATCCTAATCGGAAAGACTGGTCTTCTAGGCCTACTGATGCCTTATGGGCTTACTCAGATCGCGTTTAAAACCCCTATTGGAATGTCGCCTTATCGGCTTGTTTATGGCAAGGCATGTCATTTACTGTTGAGTTAGAACATAGAGCTTATTGGGCAAGTTAAGCGGCTAAATTTTTCACTTGACAAGGCGGAGCCCATAGGAAACTCCCGCTCAATAAGTTGGACGAGATTCGTATAGATGCTTACGATAGTGCGAAGGAGTATAAGAACAAAATGAAACTTGTGCATGATAGAAATATTTTACGTAAGTCATTTTCTCCAGTCAAAAAGTTCTTCCGTATGATACCCGCTTGCATCTTTTCCACAGGAAGTTACGTTCTCGGTGGACGGGTCCTTTGATTGTTCGACCTTTGTATTTCCTCATGGAGTCATTGACATCGAGACACCGGACGGTAGTAGTTCTTCGAAGGTTAACGGTCGAGAGATTGAAACCCTTTTTAGAGCCCTTTCCTACGGGTGATGTTGAGGAGGTCCCTCTGGAGGACCCGTTTACCCTTGATTGAGGCGATTGTATGTTGTATATTAGTTTTTGATTTCTCTCTTCACCCGGTACTATCTTTTCGACTTCTCTCTTTATCGATTCCTCATGTTACTTTAATTTTTGGTATTGCTCTTTCATTAGAAACATTGAGGACAATGTTAGATTTAAGTTTGGGGGTGGGGAAGAAACTTCTTGTTAGTTTTTAGTTGCAATAAATAAACTCTAGAGCCTAGATATTTATGTTTATTAAGGATGGCACTAACCAATCTAAGTGGATGGAAGCATTTTGGTTGTAGGAGTTGAGGAACCAATCTGATTAGATGGAAACATCTAAATAGTCTATTCATAAAAGCACAGAGCTCAGGTGTTAAAAAAAGAAAACATGGTAGTTTCGCCATATCCTCGTGATGGAAACATCGTAAGAATCCTGATCACTTCTTTTATTTTTCTCTTTACCATTGCTAGGGTGAAATAGAGTGACTGAGATACCCAAAAAAAAAAAAAATTGACCAGACCACTAGACCAATCGGAATAAATACAATAAAGTCGATCACTGGTACCCTTGTATATGCCAGCTGAGTTGACCTAGAGTTAGGATTATCGATCACTGGTCCCCTTGTATATGCCAAAAAGATATTAGTCCAGGACCAAAGATCTCATTCCATTAGGATAGGTTCACCTTAGTCAACATCATCCACATTTTTCTCTACATCCATCTTCTTAATCTTTCCATGTGATTGGACTCTGGTTTATGATGTCCAGAAACTATCTGAGTAGAGCTCTGTCACTTTATA
The DNA here is from genome assembly GCA_023531295.1 of Papaver armeniacum. Lineage (NCBI taxonomy): Eukaryota > Viridiplantae > Streptophyta > Magnoliopsida > Ranunculales > Papaveraceae > Papaver > Papaver armeniacum. The sequence continues at coordinate 253,985 of JAJJWW010016970.1, read as the reverse complement.
TGAATTTTAGTATGCTTGAGTGCAAACTCGTGTACAACAATTGGAATTTCGCATCGGGGTACTTCCTCTTGTAATCAATAAGTATGCCAACCAAGGATATTCTTTAGTGCCTTCCAAGATTCTGCGTAGATAGCTAGGGTCTGGAGTAAAGGTTTTGTGGGTACACCTCTGGTAAACCCTTCTGGAGACAACACTCCGACACTAGGGCCACTAGGAGTTCAAATGATTTTTATTTTCTAGAATAAATTTGCTCGAGGACTAGCAAATAATAAGTTTGGGGGTATTTGATAGACGCATTTATGTGTCTAATTTGTCCTAAATGTTTCATATTATTAGTACTCGTTTTTGTCCTTATTATGGTGTTTTGTGTGTTTGTAGGTATTTTTTGGAAATAAAGATTGTTGGAAAATTCGGCTCGAAAAGTTGCTCGGAACACCCCGGAGGACATTTGCTATTCGGACTCCCACTTTGGATAAGGGGTAACCCAATTACTAAGGGGCACCCAACTGATATTCGCACCCCCAGTTGTTGGATAAGGGCTGACCATCTTCATCATTTCAATTTTTTGGTTTTGGCGGGAAAAATAAATTCTCGCCTGGCAGATTCTGGGTCGGATTTTTGGAGGAGTTTTAATGCGATTCAATGGCTGAAATTTCATGGGATGACTTGTTAGAGACTAACAAGGTTGGTATGGGTCGATTGGTTGTCTAAATTTGGCTAGATAACTCGCGAGGAGGAAACAGAGGAGCACGAGTTTGCATGGGTATGTTACGGGATTTCAGCGAAGCGGTAGAGAGTTCGCACGCATTCTAAGACTCTAACAACTATTTGGAGTTTGAAGAAGTTAAATATGGCAACTTGGAAGCTTTAGAACGCGTGTAGAGATCAAAAAAATATCAAACTGGCTGTGAAGAATAATACCGAATAATGGAGAATTTTATGAAGTTATTACGCGAGATTTTGCTTCTGCTGGGTTATAAATAAGTGCTTGTAGGTCATAGAATGAATATGAGGAGTTTGGGAGAGTTTAGAACACTTCAGAGCCAAAAAAAAATCGATTTGCAGGATTATTCTCTGCTGCTGCTGCACCAAGAACACGAAGAACATTCAACGCACGCCAGACCGTCGTTTTTGCTACAGTGACAACGACTCACAGACGTGGGTCGTAATACGGAGAAAGCGTACTTAAAAGAAACAAGAATGATTTTTAACCTTCTTTGTAACAGTGTTTGCAACACTTATAATCGTTGCAAACACCCGATTCATATTCTCCATTTCATCTTTGTAAACACCCTTTGAGCAATAATAATGATTTTTAAGCGTGTTTCCAACATGATGAGAGGCTAATTCTCCCACAACCAAGGCAATTAGGAAGCTATTTACGCATGAATAATTGGTAACTATTTCATTTTCTCTAATTTATAATTTATAATTCACTCAATCACTGCTTTTGCAGAGTTTTAAATTGTTTGCATAATTTTCGTCATTAGTTGTGATTCAATTAGATAGGTTATGCTTTGTTTAGATAATCTATACTTAGGGGATACAATTAATTTTTGGGAATTTGCCTGATTATTTGTGGATTAAGAAATAAGGTCTTAAAAAAGATAATTAGAGTTTTGTGTTATTCACCATAAATTATTCATGTGTAATAGTGGAATCAGTGTCTTGGCTATTTTCTCATATCTTGAATCGATTTTGTGTTAAGTTTTCCTTATTTTTAAGTTTTATAAGTCTAAAATCTTTTGCTTTCACAAGTCTCAACGAACCTTTTTACTACAACATTATTGAGTCACATCACACCACCACCAGTAACACCAGCAGCAGAAACTAAAAACGGTTCATCCTCTTTCATGTCACATTCTCCTTCAATTATATCCTCTTATTATTCAACCTACCCATGAAAATTATTACCATTGCCATTAATCATCCCTGTAAAATCAAAATTGAAATATAAAAAACAACCAATCGAACCTCAAACAACAACAAGAACAACATCAACAATAACAAACAAAAACGTACTTAGATTCAAAATACATGAATCGATTGATTCAAGAAAAAATATGTTGTTCCTCTCTCCAATCTCATTTGACGGGTTACGGAGATTAAGATACTCTGAGTTCATAAATAAACCTAGATTTTCGATCGGAAATATAGATTAAAAGTTAAATCGAATTCCAATTCAAAACCCTAGAAAATTTGCTTACAAAATTTTTCGGAAATTTCGATCTTAAAAGAGAGATAAAGATGAAATAATTATAGATCTTTGTTCTAATCATATTTTGAATACAAATTTCTAAATGAAATGAAATTGATTTGGTTTTCAATAATAAACCGAGAATATTTTTGTTTCTGATATTGATTTGGAAATTAAAAAACTAGAAGTTGAAATCAAAAAACTAGAAGTTGAAATGAAAAGATGAAGATATATTAAACTTATCTTTCTCATCATGATTTGATGATTAAAACCTTCATTTCTAGTTGTTGATGACAATTTTGATTAAGATTTCTTCATCAATATGCACTGCAACCTCAAGAACAAGAGTTTTGGACGATGTTTTTATGTTTGAGAACTTGATTTCGACAGAGAAATCTTCTTTGATCTTAAAATGAAAAATCGAATGTAAACTATTTACTCTGGAAAAAAACTTCGTCCTGAGGAGGAGAGATGAATTCTGAATTCTGAAAATCTATTATGTTTTTTCTCTTGTATATATTCAAAAGGGTAGTGTTGTCATTATTTAAATTAATAATAATTAATTATGGGCCAGATCTGAAGAAAATTTGATATTTTTGGCCTAGCAATACCATTTTCCTAAAGTATGGAGTTGACTATGTATGATCCATTTAATGGGGCTTCTATATATTGAACCCATATAGTAAGGGGGTTCTAGTATTTTTCACAAAAAAAAAAAAAAAAAAAAACACTTATTTCTCCTTATTCTTCATCTTCATCCCACTTCACTTCCATAAACCTAGTGAGATGAATTGAGATGGAACCATATTTCAGGACAAATTCTAGATGAGATTGATGAATGTTCATCTATGTAGATCTTGTAAGTATTGTTTGGTTGTGAAGTACTATTCTTATAAAATGAGGTTTTTATAGATATAAATCCATAATGGAAGATGGGTAAGTTAAGGGATTGAAATCCCAACTAGGATTCGTGTGTTCACACTTCTACGTAAGAACCTCGGGATTCGGCTTCTCTCACTGTTGGGAAAATTCCAAATACAAACAAGGTACTAAATATTCTAGGAGCAATTCCCCAAGCCTCGATATCCAAAGCTAATTTTTAATTACGATTGTAGTGTCTAAAGTTGCAAGTTACAATAAATATATATGAAATAGTTGCTCGTTATAGGAGTAATATATAAGAACATGTAATATGTATAAAAGAATGTTTGATATGTTGCTTCAAAAAGAAAATCTTTGCAAGTTAATTAGTTTGAGTTTTTGATACACAGAGCTTTTTATGTGACTCTTCTTTATTACAAGTATGCGAAGAATAATTGATTCCATGTATCTTAACACAATTATGAGAGTTCAACTTAATGAATCTCAATCAAAGAATAGTGTCTAGAGTTATATCTCTATCTATCAATCACAAAGTTTACAGAGACTAGTTCGTGAACCTGATTTACTAGTGAGAGTACTTTGGTGATTCCAAAGATCAATTTCTCAAGTAATGTCGTATACAACGAACAAGGTCGGATGTATCTACTATGATTAATTAGCGTACAACCTGTGATATTTCAATTATAAAGATAAACAATATAATGTGGAAAATAAATAACACAGACACCAAAAATTTTGTTAACGAGGAAACCGCAAATGCAGAAAAACCCCAGGACCTAGTCCAGATTAAACACCAAACTATATTACGCCACTACAAACACTAGCCTACTACCAATTAACTTCGGACTGGAATGTAGTTGATCCCTAATCGAGTATCCCACTAATTAAGGTACATTCGCGCTCCTTACGCCTCTTGAATCCCAGCAGGACTCCGTGCAATTTATTCCCTTAGATGACGTCACACCAACTAAGAGTTGCTTCAAATCAATTGAAGACTTTAAACCAATATTCCTCCCACGGATAAGCATATATATGTGATTCCATTTTTGATCAAAGATCAAGGTAATGAAAATCGATAGCAATAGACAAAAGTCTAGTTCACCTCAAAATACGGAGTTATGCAACCCAAAGTGTAGATTAAATTATTATCCACCTCACATGTATGAAACTTGTGGAATCAATAAATTTTGAGACGAAAAGAACTTTCTTGATTACTATCTATCTTGATCGAGTGAGAAGCTCAACAATTAATCAAGATCAAAATACTCGAGTTATCAAGAAAAGATAACTGGACCTGGCTTCACGAATCCCTTTGAAGTCTTTGTAGTCGCTAAACCCTAAAAGAGTTTCTGGAGAGGACGACTCTAGTAACAACTAGGACCCACCGAAAGTAGTGACGGGATTCAAAGATCTCAGTTGCTTGGATTCCCCTTACATAGACATTCAAAGCAAAGGTTGTTTTAGGTTTAAGCTAATACAGCTTTGGAACCAAGCAAACACTATCCACCATTATATGAATCTTTGAATCTGATTTACATAATCAAGATATACACTCTGGTTATGATGAACCATAACCGAACAGTATATAAGACCACGCTCATGAGTGGTTAGCCGAAGCTATCCAACTGAACTATAAGCTTGAGCATTTACATGAACACTTAAGACTCTACTCGAAACACAATCATGTAACAAATATGTCTATGGTGTTTTAATAAACATAAATAGAGATTATTCAAGTGTTAATTATCTCGGAGAAATTCTTTTATGTGCAAATGAATTTAATCAACATGGTAAGTAGGCGTACAAAGTACAAGTACTTAACTTGTTTGTGAATAGTTATGTCACGGTACGAGTACCGGTTTGTAAACCTTAATACATAACCGAGTTCCGAAGTTCACATAACTATTTTGGTATGCGTACTGGTATGGGTACCATTTAAACATAACGAGTTCCGGAGTCCACGAAACTTTTGTGACATGCATACTGTTATGGGTACCATACCCACATTCCGGAGTCCACAAAACTTTCCTGGTACGCGTACTGGTTTGCGTACCGATCCGAATTAACGAGTTCACAGACTTCAAAAAAATAGTTACTACTTACTTTGCAACATCCATATAGAGAGGGTATTTTGGATATCCATATGCATGGATATTTGGGAGTGAAATGTTATGAATCCAAAAAGAAATTTTTCTTGAGGTAAGCTGCATATGACTTAATAATAAGCAAAATACAAACTTAAAAGATAAAACTTGAGATAGAGATTGACAACAAATACATAGATTTGAAATGATAAATGAAGAGAGTAAGAGAAGGAACCATGCTTTCAAAAACAGCTCCATACCGTTCGAAGTGCCGCCCAAAGTCTCTATCAATGATGTCTGAGTCGATATGTTTTTTGCGAAAACCCTATATTTTTTTGTAAGAAATGATACAGTATATCATAACAAAGATAAATATATATATATATACAAGAATTATCCTAAAAGAACAGCAAAATGTCAAACATATTTGGTATGCAATCCATCCTAGTATTGGTATATTACAGTAATCATGTATTATTTCAGGTGATTGGTTCTTTTAGATTTTTCTTTTTGATTTGCATGCTCAATATCCTAAAACTCTACTTGTCATGTGAGATTAAACGCAAAGAAAACATCAAAACCAACACAATAACAATATTTTTTTAAAAAAATCATGCATGTTTACATTAAAAGCGAGAAATACGATAACATGATGATAAACCCATATTTCCAAGAAACAAAATGGATGGAAAAATTCCCAAATCTGGTAGAAACAAACTTAAGTACAAAGTTAAAAAAAAACTAACCTTCATCTAGCTTATAATTAGGAAACCCAACAATAAAAAGGGAAGAGGAATAGGAGTAAGTGAGAGATAGTAGATTGTTGCTTGTATATAACTCAAGAAAAGAGATATAGAAATAAATAAATAGAGAGATTGAACAGTTCAGAGATATTCAATGATATACTTGCGACGCCATCAAAAGTAATCATACATCTCTATTACACTAAATAGAAGGCACAATTTCAGTTTGAAAAGAAGCGAGATAAATAGATCTTGTATGCGTGCATATGTTTTAAAAGTTCAAAAGAAACAAGTTATTGTGGTTGTCTAGACATATATACAAAAGAAAAATATCTTGAAATTACATGCATGTATAACACATGAGGAAAATTTCATAACTAAGTTATTGTTAATGTACATGTAATATTCTAGCGCAAATTGGCATCATTTTCCATTTTTAGTTATTTCCAACAAAGGTTGTTTTTTAACAGCTTAACAGAGGTTCTTATTTTTAATTGTTTTTTCCTCTGGGAAACCTTAAACCCGGGCAAAATATTCTTAGACATCTTCTCAACCAATATTATCTTTTTCAGATTGGCTTCGTTTTGACTTGCGCTGTAGTATATGCTTTTCAGGGAAAAGAAAAAGATAAATCATCATCAGAAAACTTGTTATACATGAAGTAAGATATCGTTTTGGCGTCAACTATAGCTAAACAAAGTATGATAAAAATATTTCTTATTAAGTTTCAACCTTTATTTAGAGGATAAGATTTCTTATTATACAAAGTAGGCTATTTAAGTTGTATACACCTTTAATCGACACAGTTGGTATAAAAAAAACTGATGGTTTTTGGCCTCATTTTTCCATTACATGTCATTTATCTAAACCATATACTTAAGAATGTGGAACCCATTTAGAAATGGTGGATCCAACACGAAAATTATATATTAAATAATAATTGGTTGACATGTATTTGGAGAAAACTTTTGGTTTCAAAAAGTAGGGTAAGAAGTATTTGGGGAACAGATCTCCCCACTAACGTTTTTCACAAAAGATAAAACATTGAGAAAAATAATTGCATAATAATATTCTTCGATAAAAGAATATTGGTAAAAGTTTGAGGATAATGTGTGGATAATGTGTCTTGGGGGAAATTCATTGCAAGACCATATGATAATAAAGTTACCCTTTTCATTTGGATATGCAGCTAACGAACAAACCATATGCGTATATAAAAGTTACCCTTGTCATACTATGTAGGGGATGACTACCCGACTATATGAATAAATTTTTTCTCAACCTAAACTTCTACCGTCTCCTTCCCCTCCTTTCCGTGTCCTCCTGCTCTGCTGTAATTCATCATCCACTACAGGTTTTTCTCTTGTTTATCTACTGAGGGATTCACAAACATCTCTTCACTAAGCCACACCAAAGAAACCTTACTCCATATTGGATGCTGAGTAGGTAGGTGAACATGATATATGGCTCGTTTATTCAAAGAAGTACCATTAGCAGCCTTTTTTTTCTGTCCCAAAATTTCTCACCAACCCCAACCTACCAACTCCCCTTCCTTATCCTTATAATAAAGTATTAGAGCTAGACTCAAACCCGGGCGGTCAAAACTACGTCATACTCTTCCGAGTTCATTACAACTCGATGGAAAATTCGTTCCAAGGTTCCATCTCTTCCTCCTGCAACATTCCCATCCGATCTAACCGAATCGGTATCTTACATTCCGAAATCCCAAATCCAGCGTTTCTTTCTCTTCCCAACTCCCTAATTTCTATCTCAAGTAAGTTTCTTTTGTGTCTTTTTTAAGAACCTCAATTTTGGTTTGGGATCCAATTTGAATTTAGACTGATTTGAATTGATTATGTTTTTTGTGAAGATATTTGGAGAAAGGGAGAAAGGGTTCACTCTGAAATACTGTAAGAGCAGAAATGCAGGTGAAATATATTACAGTAGTAAATGTTGACCGAGGCAGTAACCTTTTTTTTGAATTTCCTTGCAGACACATGTCTCTGCAAGACCATATGATAGTAAAACACACAATCGGAAGGGTCATTGGACAAATACATGTTGATTTTGATAATAAACGTATTTTATTATCATAACCCGATCCTGGGTAGGATCAAAAATACCTATGATCAACAGGTGTGAATACATAACCTGTCGGTTGTAGTTGTATGCCTTAATTATGTTGAAACATGTAGATATAGATGTTCAAATACGCTGAGTTTTGTCCATAAAAAGTACATAAAATGTGAGAATCAACTAATTTTACAACCGACAGTTATAAAAATATATATCCGCTGATTGTAACACTTAGAAATTTTTAAAATACGTGAGGTTTGCAATCTATCGGTGTGGATGTGAATATCGACCAATCTTGGACAAAAAGCATTTGCTACACTATAAATCCGCAAATATCACCTAATACCTGCCGATTGCTCTTGATGGTCTTCGTGGATTACGAAAATCAAGCATATCAATCGGTCGTGGTTTATGTGAGTTATATATTGATTGTTCTTGATGTTCTTAGTGAATAAAGAACATCAAAAATAATCGACGGTTGTGTATGTAAATACATGCTGATCTTCATTTGCATCGACAGGTAAATCACATAATATATTTATGATTGTTCTTAAACTTGGAAACCTAACTTTCCAATAATTTCAATATTTAATTGGAATGGGAAGCTATTTCAGAATATTTAATAAAATGGGAAGTATCATGTGGTAGAAGTTCCAACCTCTAATTTAGACGCTAAGATTTATTATATTTGCACAAAATAGGATACTTAAGTTTCATATACCTTCAAAACTTGAAAATGATTGATTTATTGATACAATTGGTATAAAAAAATTCTGACTTTACTTGTTGCTCTATTTCGTGCCAGAAATTCTAGATATAAAAATGGAGAACCTACTTAGAATTGGTGGATCTTACATAAAAATCATAATCAATCAATAATTAAATTAAATGACATGTATTAGGGATGGCAAAAGGTGGAATAGTGGAAGCATTTTGAGATCAAATGTCTCCTGCTAAATTCACATAAGAAAATAAAAAGTCTCTTATAAACACTTTTCACAAAAGATCAACATTGTAACAACATTATTCCAAAGAAAATACAACAAAATCCTTATAAATTGATCCGCGATAAATTAATAACCACAATAAATTAATAAATTTTTTCGGTCCCGAGTTAGGGACAAAGTGCTAAATTATTAACTAATAAAAAAATCAAATTCACAGTAGGTCCCTTCTAAAATATAAATAAATAACTATCTAATTTATGTATAATAAGTTTTATATTTATGCTAATTTGGTAAAGAATTATTCAATTTTGATTTGGTTTTTTGTGAAATTAATGTCACCTTAAAATTCATCTTAGATTTTTCTTTGTAGTGGAAGAGTTTTTGGTGTTGTCATTCCGTGAGGAAACAAAAAAACTATTCAATGTTTTTGGAGCTTTGACAGTTTTTTATGTGAAGGTGGCTCTATAACTACACTTTCATTTTCGGTTTTCACATTATCACTTTTGTTAAAGCATAGTTCGGTTGAACTCACCAAGCATTGGTATGTCAAGTTTGGTTGTCATATTTTAGTATCAAAACTCATCTAGAGTCGCTTGATTAAATACTAGAGTCAACTTCGTTTAGGTTAGTCTAGAAAGTCTAGGAATGTTGAGACATACAAGTATTACTCCGAAGACCTGAAGAATGTGAAGAAGTAACGAACTACAACGACGACATCATCCCTCCACTTGAGGTTAATAATATTGACTTGAACTCTTTAATTTCTAACGTATCTTTTAAGTCATGCTATATTGAAAACATAACTGTGAAACTGTATATACTATATATATTATATATAACACTCTAGTGATGTGACATGATCATAATACTATGATCAAAGTATTAAGGAATTAGAATAAAAAGTATAATGCTTATCTTTTGAACTTCGTAAATATGACATCGACATAATATTGTATATAATGTTATGAATATGTGAATAGGTTATGGTGAAGATTTCATCCTAGAAAACAATGTTTTACATTTTTTTAAAGGAACTTGTTTCCTGAATCTAAAAGGAAATCAATAGGCTTATTGGTCCGGCTATTCATTGCAAATCTTTGGATGACCAATATGTGTGAGTTAGTAGAACCGATCTTAACTCAGGTTACGTATCTTGGTATAACTGATCACAATGCCTAGATTTATGATTTGGTATGACCGGTCCTAGTAATTGGTGTAACCGATCCTAAGTAATCACCATGTGATGGTATGATTGATCCTTGTAATTGGTGTGATCGATCCTACTAATTTGTGTGACCGATCATAAGTGTTGTGTGGCCGATCCTTGTAAGTGGTGTAACCGGTCTTGGTAACCGCTGTGACCTATAAAAAGTAGATACCATGTATACATGGAACCGATCCGTGTAACTAGTGTAATCAATCCTGGTAACTGGTGTGATCCATCACAAGTATTTCCATAATTAGGTATAACCGATCCTAGATATTGGTAGAACCGATGAACCCATGTATGTGATTTGGTATTTGATCAATCACATAGTAGTCTTGGAATATAAGTGAACCAATTCTAAACTTGTTTGGAAGTGTGGTATAACCGATTCTAGCCCATGTTGGTAGGCTTTATCAAAGAATCATAAGGTGTTCCGATTGAAACTCATATGTGAAAAGTCACAATATGTTGAATCAATTTGTGTTTACATGAGTTGTGTTTAGCATAAACATTTGTGTTTTGGGTTTTTAACTTTTCTATTGGAACGCATTAGTTAAAAACTGATTCAACCTTTATCTGGTAAAGGTTGCTCTTGTTGTTACCAAACAAATTTGTTGTTTCTTTACTGTTTAGAATATGATATTTTTAAAGCATTGCTCTGTCAAACTCGCATGCGTTGTTATCTCAAGCATATTTGTCAATGTTAGTGATCAAAACTATAAATCTTGATTTCTAGTCTACTATAGCTAAGTCTCGGACTAGGATAAAAAGTGTAGTTGAGCTCAAGAACTCCATGGAAATCATCATACAAGAAGAAGGACTACTCAAGGAACTGGTGGAACTTGATCGCCTAAAATTTATGTGGAGACTTGAACTTATCTATCACTCAAAAGTCTATCTACTCTATCTCCTATTCTTGAGACAAAACTCTTTATGCTATATAGACTTTGATTATACACATTTGCTATTTCTAGCCGAGTTTATATCGCCTATCAATTTCTCGAAATATGTGTTGGTAAGCTTTCGCTTTGGCCAAGTTCATCTTTACCTAGTGACGAAAGTCATGATATGTTTCAATCACTTTGAAAATTTCTTTGACGAAAAATGGTCTGTGAATAAGGGTTATATAACGTCCCCTGAGAATGTTTCAATGATTGAAATAGCAAATGTGTATAATGAAATTCTATATATCAAAACGACTTTTGTCTCAAGAATAGGAGATAGAGTAAATAGACTTTTGAGTGACAGATAAGTTCAAGTCTCTACATACCTTTTAGTCGATGAAGTTCCACCAGTTCCTTGAGTAGTCCTTCGTCTTGTATGATGATTGCCATGGAGTTCTTGAGCTCAACTACACTTTTTATCCTAGTCCGAGACTTAGCTATAGTAGACTAGAAATCAAGATTTATAGTTTTGATCACTAACATTGACAAACATGCTTGAGATAGCAACGCATGCGAGTTCGACCGAGCAATGCTCTAATAGTAGCGGCTTAATATAGTGTGGTGTTCAATATGGACTAGGTCCCGGGGGTTTTCTGCATTTGTGGTTTCCTCGTTAACAAAATTCTGGTTTCTATGTTATTTCTATTCCGCATTATATTTTGTTATATAATTGAAATATCACAGGTTGTGCGTTTGAATCAATCAATTGGAAATCCGACCTTTGGTTGTTGATTGAAATTGATTGATCCTTGAACATTGGTCTTTGGTACCATTCAAGTGATTTCTCTTGTATTCAATTATACTCGCAGATTTTTATTTGCTTGAGAAAGAATTGAATCAAGAAAGAGAGATATAACTCTTTGATATACTTTATTAAGATTGAGTCTAGTTGATTCTCTTGAAAGTATATTGGAGTTTGTCCATACAGATTGCTAAGAGAAATATTGGTTGTGGTTTGCTTTCTTCAGATATAAAGGAATTGTTCCAGTGCGTGCACTCATCAAAGTCGAAATCGAAAGAATACTGAAGAAACTAAGTGACGAAGTTGGTTTAGATTTTGTATAGCGGCTTAATTACGAGAGTATTCAATTCTGGACTTGGTCTCGAGGTTTTTCTGCATTTGCGGTTTCCTCGTTAACAAAATCTTGTTGTGTCTTTTACTTATCTATTTTCGTAATTATATTTCTTTATTATAATTAGAAGTAAAATACACAAACGTTAACTCCGCTTTACTTGATAGTGATCCTATAGAGTTTGGTTAAGTCCGAACCTATTGTCAAGTATCATACTTTGTTGTTGTATTGTCTCGATCTTGTATCCAAAGTCAATCACACAAGTTATATTTTTTGTCGTATCGTCTCGATCTTGTATCCATAGACAATCACATAAAGTGTAAACCGATTTGTTGTATTGTCTCGACTCAGTCTATAGACAATCACTTTCGGTTGAGGACTTATAGGTGGATAAATAAAAGATTGTGGTGTATTTGGGTTCCCTCGTCTTTTCAGTCATGATCATGCTTTTGAGGGTCACTTTAGTGTTAAGAAGACTGTTGCTAAGATATTGCAGTGTGAATTCTATTGGCATTCGTTGTCTAAAGACTGCCACAGTTACCGTGTTACTTGTGAACGTTGCCAAAAATTATGAACCATTTCCCGTTGGAACATGATGCCCTTGAACCCTATTTTAGTTGTTGAGGTCTTTGATGTGTGGGGTATTGACTTTATGGATCAGTTTCCTAATTCTTTTGGAAACCTATACACCCTTGTCGCTGTAGATTATGTCTCTAAGTGGATTGAGGCGGTTGCATGTAAAACCAATGACCATAGGGTTGTGATTGAGTTCTTGAAAGATAATATACTATCACATGTTTTGGTACACCGCGAGCTATAATTAGTGATGAAAGGTCGCACTTTTGTGATGGATTTCTTAGGTTTTTGATGAAAAATATGGTATTACACATGAGGTAGCTACCCCGTATCATCCACAGGCTAGTGGTCAAGTAGAGGTTTCTAATAGGGATATAAAATGTATATTAGAGAAAACCGTTAATCCTAATTGGAAAGACTGGTCGTCGAGGCTTACTGATGCTTTATGGGCTTACTGTACTGGGTTTAAGACCCCCATTGGAATTTCACCTTATCGACTTGTGTATGGAAAGGCATGTCACTTACCTGTTGAATTAGAACATAAAGCATATTGGGTGTCAAACAACTAAACTTTTCACTTGACAAGGCAGGAGCCCATAGGAAACTCCAGCTTAATGAGTTGGAAGAGATTCGTATAGATGCATACGATAGTGCTAAGGAGTATAAGAACAAAATGAAGCTTGTGTATGATAGAAATATTTTAAGAAAGTCATTTTCTCCATGTCAAAAAGTTCTTCTATATGATACTTGTTTGCATTTATTCCCCGGGAAGTTACGCTCTCGGTGGACCGGTCCTTTTGTGGCCCGTACTATTTTTCCTCATGGATCTGTTGAGATTGAGACACCGGATGGTAGTAATTCTTCGAAGGTTAACGTTCAGAGATTGAAACCCTTTTTAGAGCCCTTTCCTACAGGTAATGTTGAGGAAGTCCCTCTGGAGGACCCCACTTACCCTTGATTGACCATCGAGGCGATTGTATGTTGTATACGTATTAGTTTTTGATTTCTCTCTTCACCCAGGTACTATCTTTCTGACTTCTCTCTTCACTAAATCCTCATGTTACTTTACTTTTTAGTATTGCTCTTTCATTAGAAACATTGAGGACAATGTTAGATTTAAGTTTGGGGGTGGGGAAGAACTTTTAGTTAGTTGCATTTTGAAACTTCTAGCGTCGCATAGTATCCAGTTAGTTAAGTTTGCATACTGTTTCTCACCGAAAAGATGGAAATTAGAATTGCCAGGAATAACATTCTAGTGCGACAATAGAGAAAAAGACATTGAGATCATTGAAAATCAGGAGAGAACATGTACCTTTTAGAGGATAATCGTGATGGATCCATGATGAAAAGACAATTAATCCAGAAGAAAATGCCTGAAAGACAAAGACACCTCACAATGTAGTCTTAGTTACTGGATTGCGACTCTCCCTCAATAGAAACTTATCATCATCCACAAACTTTATGAAGAAAGTTGAAGACGTTTAAGGTTTTGAAGATCCAAGTGCTAAAGTCCTTCTCTCTTGGCCATGTAAATATTAGTCTTGTTATTATTGTGTTTTAAAAAAAAATGAAAAATAAAAATAAATATACATTTAATTTTGTTGTTAGATTTTTGTTCAATAAGGCCATAGGGAATTAGAAATCTATAGGAAAGTTTCAAGCAAGAAATCGAAGAGAAAAGTTAATTATCAAGGTTCTACGAGGTTCCAGAGTTTATCATCAACAGTTGAAGCCTAAGAAGATGTTGTTTCTACTGAGCACCATGAGAGAGTCGAAGAGAGATGCATATTGGTTGCTTTGTTAGTCCGCTTTCTATCAGCTGGCACAAGATCTTTCTAACACTGGTTCAACTCATCACACGTAATTTGTCCAGCTGTGTAGCAGATGTCCATCTCATCCTTATCTCTCTCCTAATCTTATCCAGATGTAAAGAGGATGCATCTCATAATGTTTATCTAGCCGTGTAGCGGATATCTCTTTATCTAGCAGTATAGCGATGTGTCTCCCCTTTTGTTTATTCAGCTATAGAGCGGATACCTTTAAATTCTCTGGCATTCTAGTTACTTAGCGATAAGTTGAGAATATGTATGTTCTCATAGATCTTTGGATATTTGTGACCAATTAGAAGTCAATTTTTTGTGGGTACACCTCTTGTAAACCCTCCTGAGACAAAACTCGGCCACTAGGGCCACCAAAGGGTTTAAAGGCTTGTTGCACACGCTAAGTGCAATGGCGATGCCTGCGACAGTGAGTTAGGATTTTTATTTTTTTCTAGATTAGATTTGCTCGAGGACTAGCAAATAATAAGTTTGGGGGTATTTGAAAGACACATTTTTGTGTCTAAGTTGTCCTTAATTTTCTATAGTGTTGGTACTCGATTTTGTAAATATTATGGTGTTTTATGTGTTTGTAGGTATTTTTGGAAAATAAAAATCTTAGGAAAATTCGGCTCGAAAAGTTGTTAAAGGCACCCCTGGAGGACAAGTGATAAACATCATACTATGGATAAGGGGCAGCTCAATTGCTAAGGGACACCCACCTGTTATTCACACCTGCACTCTGGATAAGGTCTGACCTTCCTCTTCATTTGAATTCTGAAAAGTGGTGGGCAAACCAAGTTTCAACTGTCGGAATTAGGGTTTGCGATTTGAGCTTGTTTTAGTGAGATTAAAGGCTGGAATTAATTGGGTCTACTCCTATGGGCTAGACAGGTATGACATGGCCCAACAGTTAAGTGCAACAGTTGTGCATTACTAAAGTTGTAGCTTGAAAGATGGAGCTGCACAGTCCGACGAGGTAGCGCCGACATGGTTGATACAAGAAAGGCTACTTAGCAAATGCAATACGGCGCGATAGTGTTGCATATCCTTATTCAGAGTTAGCCCAGCTCAAGGAAATAGTAAAGGATGAAATGAAAAGTCATGAGATGACTTTGGCATCGTTCCAAGCAGTGGTCAAGGATTGGACAATGCATATGCAACAATGGCGTTGTCAAATGTGCCATTAATGATTATTGCTCGTCAAAAGAGATGTAAATGATGCATATGAAGCGTGGGTTAAATTAAGCAAGTCAAGACTCAGTTGGCATGATATTTGGGTGTTGGCATCCAAATAAGCTAAGTGCATGATCGTAATGAATGAAGCACAACCATTGCCATATACTTGGCAAGTGTAAGTTGAATGAAGCGCAACTATTGCGGGATACTTGGCGTAGGCCAAGAGTGAGTGAAGCACAATCATTGTCGAACATTGGCATGGGAAAAAGTTCAGTGAAGCATAATGATTGTCGAATTTGAGTTCAAGCTGTCAGTTGCGAGTGTGTGTGCAACAGACACATGCCAAAGTGAAAGAGCAAGTTAGAAACGATTATAAAGTGGCTTTATAACCGAGTTTGGCATAGCCTAACCGTTTGAGACAAGTGTGGTGCCATTCTACACGCAACACTAAATTTAGCAGTTAAAAGTAAGTCAGGCGGTTAGGGAACTGCCCATGGATAGATGTTCATGGGGCGTGCAAGAGAGTTGCATACGGATTGACCCTGGTTCTTGGCATTATAAATAGCCAGAGAATCCTTGCAGAAGAGAGTTGTTCAATAGTTCAAGTATTGAGGAACCACATTGCAGTAGAGAGTGAATTATATGTTAGGCTTAGAGAATAATCTTGTAAGTCCATTGGTTGGACGAGTTTTGTATCTTCCCCTTAAGCTAATAAAAGAGAGTTTGTTGGCTTATGCGTTTGGTCTTAGTATCTTGTTGATTTGATAATACTACCTAATTTCTGTGAAGCATAAATATGGTAGGAACCCCTTTGTAGTATGGGCTACATTGCTGGTGAAGAGAAAATATAAGTAAGACTTTCATTGCATACTCAAGGTAGAGTTGGATGTTTGCATAGGTGCAAACTTATAAGGCTAAAATACGAGTGGGTGATAAGAGATCACCGAACCACTGTATTGACGGGTTATACCTTCGCGAAAAATTGCTTGGAGCATTTGGAGGTGTGACAACAGGGATGATGTATGTGTTGGTTTCGATCTAGTTGAGCTGAATACCCAAATTCAAAGAAATCAGGGAGTTACTAACATGAGGAGATATTCACAATATTGCGCGAGCAGTAGAGGAATTTGCACGTGTTTGTAAGACCCTAACAACTATCTGGATTGTGAAGGAGTTAAATATGGCAATTTAGCAGCTTCAAAATGCGATGAGAAATAAAAAATTTAAATTATTTCCTAAACTGGACGTGAAGGATAATGCCGAGTAATAGAGAATTATATGAAGTTATGACAAGAGACTTCGCTACTGCAAGGCTATATAAGTTTCTTAGGATCAGTGCGAATGGATACAAATAGTTTGGGAGAGGTATAGAGCACTAAAAGAGCCGGACAGTTAAGTTGCAGAGGAAAACAGTTTTGTGCTGATGTGAAGAACACGAAGAACATTAGACTCTAGGAGATAGTCGTTGTGCTACAGTGACTATGATACTTTACTTTTATCGTTCTCTGTAACAGTTGAGTTTGTAACAAATATAACTGTTACAAACCCGGTTTTATCATTTTCCTCCCTTTTCATCTTTGTAAACACACTTTGGGCAATAAAAATGAATTTTGAGAGTTTTTCCATGATGATGAGCTAATTCTCGCGTAACCAAGGCAACAGAGGAAGCTATATACACATGAATAATTGGTAACTATTTTATTTTCTCTAATTTATATTTTATAATTCACTCAATCACTGCTTTTGCAAAGTTATAATTTTTTTGCGTAATTTTCTTAATTACTCGTGATTCAATTTGATAGGTTATACCTTTGCTTAATCAATTGATAATCTATGCTTAGGGAATACAATTAATATAGAGAACTTAAAAGATAATCAGAGTTTTGGATTATTTACCATCTTTCTTTGATGTGTAATAGTGGAATCTAGTGTCTTGGTTATTTTTAATATCTTGAAATCAAATTTTGACTTAAATTTTCTGTTATTTTTAAGTTTCACTAAGTCTAAAATCTATTGCTTTCACAAGCCTTTAACGAATCATCTTACTACAACAACTTTGAAATCACATCAGAACGTCGTGAAGTCTAAAGCTCAACTACAGATTCTATCATAATCCGAGACATGGCTACATGTAGACTAGAAATCAAGTCTTATAGTTTTGATCACCTAAACTTGACAAACAAGATTGAGATAACAACGCTTGTGAGTTCGACCGAGCACTGCTTTAACATGTACAAAACTCTTTCTGCTGATCATAGGAGTTCTTCCTAATATTCAGTTAAGAGTTACAGCACAAAATAAATGAAAATACCTAGAAAGTTTTGGTGAGATGATAACAATCTAGACTCAATCGAATAAAAAATATGAAATATTTTGAAGGTTTCTTTTTAATATAGTATAATTATAAAATTAAAATGAAACTTGATTCAATAATGAAATTGCCGAGATTAAATATCTGATTCATCTTTGACGATCGTTTCTTCTTCAAAAAAAGAGATCAAACTGATCAATTTTAGGTCGATAATCTCTACAAATAGACCTATAGGATTTAAATCAAGCAAGTAAAAAAAAAAACGAAAAACAAATTTAGGATTTTAGATTTACCTTGATAAAGGTCTACAAAACATAAACAACAATCTCAGCTGCTTCTCCCAATTTCACTACTGGATACCTATTACCCAAAAAAAAAAAAGATCTGTCAAATTCGACAATCCTGATCCAAGAATTTCTGAAAAATGAAATTGAAATTGAACTTGTTACCAAAATCGAAACCCTAACAATTTCTGAAATTAGATTTCAAAAGTACGACTGAAATTGAAGGTGAGGAATGAAGGTGAGATAAATGATAACACGAATCGCACAGAATTGTAAAACCCTAAAAGTGATTTTAACTTGATGAATATGCTGAGAAATTATATTTCCACGACTGATGCAATTAGTAACGACATCTGGTAACTGGTAAACACAAAAAATGAAATGATAGTTTCAATAGAGAAAAAGAATTTCATTTGTTAATGGAGGAAGAGATATGTTGGTTTCAATAGAGGGAGAGAATTGTTTTGGGGAGGTCGATTAAATAAATTTTAGGGTGTTAAAAGAAATGTTTTACTATATTACAAAAAAGTTTCTAAGTTTGTACATATTACCAAAATACTAAGATCGTAAAGAATAAAACCCGTCTATATTTTAGGAAATTGATAGCAATGGCATGCCAAAAATGACACGACGAGGGTTTGTTGTCGAATTCCGGAAAGGGATCCCGTCAAATATTCCCCGTTTTGGCATAGTGATACTATGACCATACAATTATGATCATGTCTATCCACTAGAGTATTTATATACAAGCTTCGCATGTTAGGTTTTCAATATAGCACGATTTGAAAGATATGTTAGGAATGAAACAAGTTCAAGTCAATATTACTAACCTCAAGTGGAAAGATGATGTCGTCATTGTAGTCGTTACTTCTTCTCGTTGTTGTCAGGTCTTCAGAGTAATACTTGTATGTCTCAACATTCCTAGACTTTCTATTCTAACCTAAGCGAAGTTGAATTTAGTATTTAATCAAGCGACTCTTGATTAGTTTTGATACTAAAATATGACAACCAAACTTGACATACCAACGCTTGGTGAGTTCAACCGAGCTATAATCTAACATATTTAGTTTCCAACATATGAATTGTTTACAACTAAAGTTGTCAAGTTGATGTTGAACCATTTTAAGATTTAAACTCATATTTCGAGAATTATATAAATGGGATAAACTCAACTCGAAACTTCAAATGTGTATAACACAAAGTCTATATAGATGTACGACTTAGTATCATTAGTAGATAAAATTGAATAGACTTCTGCGTGATAGATAAGTTTTTGTCTCCACATACCTTTTGTCGTTATAGTTCCTTCAAGTTCTTCAGTGGATCTTCTTCTTCAATTGGTGAACGACGTGAAGTTTAAAGATCAACTAGACACTTTTATCCTAGTCCGAGACATAGCTATAAGTAGACTAGAAATCAAGATATAGTTTTGATAAACTAAACTTGACAAACAAGCTTGAGATAGCAACGCTTGTGAGTTAGACCGAGAAGTACTCTAACAATCTCCCCCCTTTGTCAATTTTAGTGACAAAACTATCAATACATATGGATTACAAAATAAATAAACTTTTGTAACTTCTGATCCATGCTTGATTTCCTTGGCTCTTCAACTTCCTTGAATTCTTCGTTACTTCAAGTTCTCTATCGATTCTGAATGTGTTCAACTCAAAGATCATTGTTATTGAAGATCCATATCAATAACAATAAGAAAACAAATATTCTCAATCATTGTTATTCAGTTTCATAGTATTATTATGTTAATCAAAGTCCAATTGCATCACAACTTTGAAATAATGCTACGGTGATATATATCACTCCCCTTTAGTCAATACTTCCATATTTTGCACAATAGGTAGAACCTATATATAGAATGAAATCCACTACCCCTTACATAATGATCCATAAACTATATGTATGTAGTGTGAATTACTAAATAATTCTCCCCCTTTTTGTCAATATAAATTGGCAAAGGTACGAAAACTGTGGGGTCATTATGAATTCTCAAAAGATAATTCATGACTAAACAAGGAGATGATATGCTTCTTTAGATGATTTCACATAGTCAAAACTTAGTGTATTCATCAAGGAGTTTATTAAGAAACAAGTTAACCCTATAAATTCCACAACCGCTCTCCCCACAAAGATATGGCAATTAAGCACAAGTTCATTTAAAAATTCTCCCCCTATTTGATGTCATTCCTAAGAGAACAACATGAGCGACCTTACTTTTACGAGAAAAGAAGGATTTCTTTGGACATTAACAAATCACATGGATATGTATCCAGTAAAATCGAGTAAATTAACCACAAGAACATATTTTGATTAATTTAGCCGGAAATCACTCAATAGAAGAAAACTTACGGAGTACATACAGTACTTTCACATAAAGTGGATCAGGGAAAGATCAATACTGTGGAATTTCTCAAAAATTTCATTCTATCTTTTATCAATATATGCCTAAATCCACTAATCCTCCAGCGCCGTTGATCGCTGTCGTATGCGTCAAAAATAAATTACTTTCTCACTACTCAAAATATATAATATAGAAAGGGCAATAAAGGATCGTTCCCACATAGAGGACTAGGTTGTCAAGATGTTTCGGTTTCCTATATAAAACAATGGGGGATTTTCTGATTTTTAATAAACTAAGTTATACTAAAAACAAATAAAGCAAAACAAGAAAAAGTGAACACGCAAATCAAGGATGTGAAATATTGGGTAAATGTTTCATCTTCAATTGTAAACAATTTTTTGAATATATAAATAGAATTCGTATTTAATCTCGCTATCATCAAAAGCCCTAGAATACCTTATTGCAAGAATACTCCGTAAATTTCCTAAGTCATCAACACACACATTAGAGCTGCGTATGTGAATTTTACCTAAAGAATAGCCTAACACCTTGCACTAATTAAGTTCAATTCTTAGGAGCATTAAGTTTCAGAAATAGGCTAATCAATGCAATTTTCATACATTGTGCATGACAATTCGGACAAAGGTCAAACTCTACATACGATTACAAGGATGTATCACTACAAACCATAATCATATCATGCTACTCGTATTCAAGGTTATCGCTCGATATTAAACCCTAAAATAGCTATAGATATGGATGTATGTTCAATCAATTATAGACTTAACTAAACAAATATTCAACCATATTGCAATACGTCAATCATGTAATTATTATAAATCGTAGAAAGTGAACGATAATATTGAGAGAAAACTAATTCATAAAATCAATAACTTGGTTGCAAAATCCAACTACATCTTTAACCAATAATAAAACTTAGTTACTTGTGTTTTTGGAAATCATTATAGAAAGCAAAGAAGAACTATCATGTGAAACCCTAGAAAACAAGTAGAAGAAAAGATATGAAAAGATGATTTTTGTTGTTGTGTGGATAGGCTTTTATATCTTGAGACTAGTAAATCTCCAATCTCGACCAAACTCTCACGATTACCATATCCCAGCCAAGCCCTAACCAACTCTGCCAAAACTGTCCGCCTCCAACCATCCCACAAGAATTGAGGCCCATAGTCCATTTGATATTTGGCCTGTCAGTTCCAAAGAACTGACAGCCTGCTTCCAACTGCTCCTAGCCGATGGCAATCATGATACACATCCAAGATTCTGTTGCCTATCCATTGTCTGCAATCTCTCATGCGAATTCAAACACATGCTCAAGCTCACACCTGCATAACCCATTCTCTGCACTTCTAACACCACTGCATCTCATACTCAATTTCATCCTTAATATGGAGTACCAATTCCTTCTAATCTCAGCATCACCACCTGTAATTAATGAACTCAAGAAGCAACACCAACAAGTTTAGCCTGCGACAAACACTACAAATTGCATGACAAACCTTGACCACAACTCTTCTGGCAAGCCTGCATTGCACTTCTTGTTCACAACTGCATATAACTCCAGTCCACCATCTTCTTCCATTTTGCACTGCAGCGAATTCAACACAACAAATTCATGAATTCTGAAACTCCAAGCTACAGTTCAACTGCAGCTTCACCAACTCATAACCAAAGGCTCCACTGTAACCTTTGTCATTTCAAATCCACCAACTCCTAACCCGCACTTTTTTTGTAACAATCTCCGTGATCCATTACCACTTGCATTGCCATTACTTGAACTGTAGCTTCAATCATTTCACTAGAACATCACCACCACTGCCTTGTTCCTCTCAGCTTCTGCCTTGCACAACCTGCAGCATCTCAGATCCATTTTGTAGCTCAGACCCATATATTGCATCAACAATACCAGCAACTACACTTAGCCATTTCAATTACAAAGTTGAAGCAAACCCTGAATTCATCCTTTGTAAGCAGACCACTAACAACCATAAATTCATTCCAAACTTGAATCCGAGTTGAAGCCATCTTCTTTTTTATTTTCTCGGTTGAACATCGATCTGTATTGCTTCAAAACCTCCATTCTTCATTCTCCTCCACAAATTCCTCACTGGCAAACACCAGATTCAATTTCACAACAAAGCCATCTTCTAATTCATCTGCTTATTCAAATCGACAACATCCCAGACTGCTTCTGCAACATCCCAATCAAACCCCTTCTCAAATTATCAGCACAACCATCTCTCAATCGAAGCCTATATGCAAAACTATCTTCATCAGTTCCTTGAATTTCTCCCTTCTCTCGATCTCACAATTAGCAGCACATCGATCTCCTCATGTTCTCTTCCATCTGATCACTCCTTCTTAAATTCAAACCAAAACCCGTTCTTCATAATCCACTTCAAATATCAATTTCAGCACCCGCAATCATTTTTTTGTTCTCTCTCTCAATTTATGGTTTAGGAGCAAATACTGATTGAGAGGATATACAATTTAGGTTAAGTGTAGGAATCAATCTGGATACAGGCACACACTAAAAAGATAAGGGACTTCAAAGTGATATTTGGCCTATCAGTTGTGCGGAACTGACAGTTCATTCTTCAGCTCCTTTGCTGCATAGCCTCAATTGGCTCCAAGTATGACTCGCCGGTGAATTGATCTTTTTGTCCTTTTCGCTCTAAATGAGTAATTTCTCCTTCTTTTGCTCCAAATGACTCCAAAGTACCTGATAAGATCAAATGTAATCCTAAGATACATAATTCACAAGATAACTCGTAAAGAAAGCATAGACAATAGATAATAATTAAGGTGTTTTAGACACCTATCAGCTGTTGCTGACGCATTATCAGGGAAAATGTCAAAGTTGATATGAGTATTGCTACAATTATCAAAATTGTTATTTTTGCAAAGGAGTGTTACACTTGATTTTTCATCCTCAATAGAATCATAGTGATCAGATGTTTCATCAAGAGTTGCAGCAAGACCCTTATTGCTAGTGTAATTTTTACAATTGGGACACTCATTAGCAAAATGACCAAAACCTTTACACTTGAAGCACTTTGGCATATATACTATCATCAGTGTCGACAATATCCTTGTTTTTAGGAGGAACACTATCATGTCGCTTAACTAATGATCTGGTTTATCTCTAGTGAAGCTTTTACCTCTTTTAAAAGAAGATCTCTAAACTGTCTTGTGATCAGAGAAATATTGTCAAGATCTTCATCTGATGATTCAATATCAATCGGACCATTCACAGAGTTGCCAACACTTTTACCTTTGTCAAGTAAATTAGTGTACTTTTGTGATTTGAACGCAATATCCTTTCCATTTTTGGATAAGCGTTTGTTATCAAAGATCTTTAACTTTCCAACAAGAGTATTTCTAGAAAGTATTTCTAGAAACTATTTCTAGGTTATTTCCTTCAACGATGACATGTTTCCTAGAATCGTATCTAGCTGGTAGAAATCTGAGAATTTTCATCACAATGTCCTTTTCAGGATTAGTCTTACCCAATGCAAAGGATGCATTAACAATTTCAGACACTTTGCGATTAAACTCATCAAATGTATCTTCATCAGCCATACAAAGGTTTTCCCAGTCAAAATTTAGTTTTTGAAGCCTAGCTTCTTTTTCAGAAGTATTCCCTTCAAATATGGTTGCTAAGATATCCCAAGCATCTTTAGAATTTGTGCATGTAGTCACATAGTGCTAAAGATATGGAGTAATGGCATGGATAATAGCGTTAAATCTGTCAAAAATTTGCTTTGCAACACTAATCTCGACTTTACTATATCTTCATATATCCTTTGCAACAGATACACCGTTCTCTAGAAATGTTGGAGGATCGTATCCATTTACAACACGAACCCATGATTGAAAATCATGCACTTGTAGAAAGGCACGCATAAAAATTTTCCACCATAAAAAATTCGAGCCATCAAAGACTGTCGGTACGTTTATTGAGATAACACTTTTGTCCATATAGTCAGATTACTATAAACACATACTTATGAGGTCTTAGCATGTTTGCCTTCTCTAATACCAATTGAAAATGCCGGGGGTACAACAACCACACCCAACTATCTCTTTCATCAATTTGTATGGACTAAACTCCAATATAATTACGAGTGCACCAAGTTAATGAGTCTCAATCAAGAAAGATATCAAAGAGCTTTATCTCTTTCTCAACAAAATCAGTAAATCAAATAGATAAAAATCCGTGAACCTGAATGTTATGAGAATAACTCGGATGGTACTAAAGACCAATGTCCGAGTGTCAATCAAGTCATATCCAACAAACAAGGTCGAATTTATCAACTATGATTGGACAACGCACAACCCGTGATATTTCAAATATAATGCGGAAAGAAATAATACGTATGATAGGTGTCGTAAAACACCTAATTTTATATCTAGTATTTATGCTTTCTTTGCGAGTTTTCTTGTGAATTATGTATCTTATATTGGTTTTGAGTTATCAGGTGTTGTGGAGTCATTTGGAGCAAAAAGAAGTGGAAATAGCTACAAAAGTGAAGTCACAAGTGAAGAAGGGCCAAAGACCCAGTGGAACTCGTTCAAATACAAGATTTCTACTTTTCATTGTGTAGAGGACGAGAAGATGAAGACAATGGCGAAAGAACGGAGTCATTCTGAGCTCGTATGAAGAAGTTATGAGCCAAATGAGAATCGGAAAGAAAAGGGCAAGATGGTCATTTTAGTGGTGAATGCTATTGGCACCCCAATTCAAGTTAAGGGGCTGCCATCAGGTTAGGCTCAGAGTTGGAGCAAGAACCCTGATATGAGGCAAAGAAGCTGAGCTGCAGAAGTTACTCAGTTGCAACTGGTGGTGATGGGCCTGAGCATGGAACTGATGCTGAGATTTGAGTATTATTGGGATGGCTGAACTGAGTGATGGGTGGAGTTGAAGTTTGAGAGCAGATGTTGCAGGAAATGGTTCTAGTGGATTGATTCTGAGATGGTTGTGAAATGCCACTGAGTGCTGGATATGCCTGAAATGATGTGTGTGTGTGTGTGTGTGTGTGTGTTTGTTTGGTGAGAGTCGCAGGCGAAGCTGTGAGAAGTTTGAGCTGTTGAAGTGCATGAAATGAAGACCTAGGTGTATGTTTAGGTCACAGGTAGAGGAACTGAAGATGGGGCATTGGTTAAGGTTCATTACAGGGGTGATGCTGAGACCAGAGGCATTGCAGAGCATATGCTGTGGTGATATGGTGGTAATGGCTGATGCAGATGGAGGTTAACAAGACAGATATGGCACAGCTGTGCAGTGCAGGCCAGAGCAGGGAAATAAGAAAGTTTAAATGCATCAGTGGCAGGGCTAGCAAGAAATGATGGTGATGGAGTATATAGTCACAGGTTCAGGTGGAGATTCAAGAAATATTTGGAGTTGCAGCTGCAGTTATAGACCTGCTATGAAGTTACAGTGAAGGATTGAAGTCAGTGAATGAGCTCTATCGCTGCAACTCGTGCTATTGTTGTTTCTGGTGTAATGGCAGGGGTGTTGCGAGCCGGTTTAATGAGTCGTTGGTGTGCTTGTTTCTTTGCGCAGTGAAGTCACAGGTGATGGCCTGAGGAGATGAAGGTGCAGTGAGGAAGAGTAGCCATCATGGTTGAGTAGGTATTTAGTGAAGCACAAGGATGGTGCATCACGTATGTGCCCGTGCGTGCAATGGCTCGGAAGAAGGTCCGGAACCAAGTCACCAATTAGCTTTTATTCACAGCTGACTCGGATCTGACTCTCAATCCTAACTCACCTGATGACCCGGCTTGACTCAGTGAGTTAGCCCGTTGACCGACCGACTTGACCCGCCGATCCGACCCATTGACCGGTGACCGGGCGGACTTTGCCTGTCCACCGGCCGTTTTCCTGGCGACTTTCCGCCGATTTTCGGCCACAATACCAGACTTCTGGCGACCGCTTTTGGGGCATATTTTCTACACGGGTTTCTCATTCTTGTGGGCTTGGTGGACTCTCACCTAATGGACTTTGAAGACTAGACCTAATTTTAGAAGTTGGAGAAAGCTATAAAAGGGAAGGTCTTCTACAACTTATGGGATATATCTTTTTGCTTGGAATTTTTGGGGAGCCACTTTTGTTTACGCTTCTAGGGTTTGGTTTTGTTCTTCTTCTTCTTTGTTTTATTATTGAATATTGATGATGATGAACTCCATAGCTATGAGTAGCTAAACTTATTATTGGTTATGGGATAAAAGTTGATTTCTCAACATGCTTTTGATTCAATGAATTAGTTTTGTCTCAGTAATTATTGTTTGTGATTCACAATTAATAGTATTATAAGATTTGAAAACTTGTTAGGTTGAGTCCTAATCAATTCGACTTGTGTTCATCTCTAGAGCTATATTAGGGTTTTCAATACGAAAAACGTTGTTTATCCCCCGATTCTAAGTAGCATAATTGTGATTAGTGCTTATAGTGATATATCCTATTAGTCACAAGTGAATCATAACTTTTGTTAAAACGTTTAGTGCTTTTACACATTCGTTTGCATTGATGAGTCTTATTCCATAAATCTTAATGCTTTTAGGGAGTTAAACTTAATTGTGCTTTTACACTTTAGGTTGCTTTCGACGAAGAATTCACATATGCATCTTTTAATGTGGTTGTGATGAAAACAGGGAATTAACGGGTTATACTTGCGATCAAGATAGCCTAGGACTTTTAATAAATACGAGATTAAATACCAATTCTAATCATTGATAAAAATACATGTTTGTGAATGATACTATCCCTTGACCAATATTCTCTCCTTATTGATAATTCCAATTACTTATTTTGCTTTTAATTACTTTTATTTGCTTAAATACAACAAACATACCTTGGGTTATTCTAGAAACTGAAAGTTTATAACAACAAACGCCTCCCTGTGGATACGAACTCTTTCTTATCGCATACTATATTTATATCGAGTTGATTGAGAAAGTGAAATTATATTTGACGGATTGACAACCGACCAAATTTTGGCGCCGCTGCCGGGGAGGCACACGGCTTGTTATTGAGTTTTTAGTTTCTTTTTACAATTTCTTCTTTTATCTTTGCTTTTTGTTTGTCGTCTTGGTTCTCACTTGGTTGCTAGAATTGTTTTCAGGTAACAATCCCTGGCTACTAAAGATTGGAATTATCCAAGGTGCGGGATAGCTACTCGGAGAGGCACAATACTCCAACCAAGTCAAGGCGCAACGGACGAGCAAGGGTTAGAAGTGGACGGAGAGTTACACTTAGAAGGAGAGCAAGAGGTTCCAACCGTAGACGTACCTCAAGTTGAAATAGCAATGGGTGATGCAAATCGTACACTCAAGGACTTGGCTTCTCACAAGCTTGACACACAACGGGGTTGTATTCAAACGGACTCTACTTTTGAGATTAAGCCGGGGTTGCTTAGAGAATTACCAAAATTCCATGGCATGGTGAATGAAGACCCAAACAAACATCTTATGGACTTCCACACCACTGTCATGGCTATGCTTCCAGAGGATGTAGAGGCGGATGGTGCAATGTTGAAGGTTTTCCGTTTCTCTTTAATGGATAGTGCTAAGGATTGGTTATATTATCTACCTCCCGGAAGTGTCACAACATGGAATGCGCTTAAGAAACTCTTCTTGGAGAGATATTTTCCTGCATCCAAGGCTACTCAAATTCGCAAGGAGATTTGCGGTATGAAGCAAAACGCGGGAGAATCCTTATATGAATGTTGGGAACGATACAAGAGATTGGTTGGAAGCTGTCCTCACCACCAATTCAGTGATGCGATGATTATCCAATACTTCTATGAAGGGCTCCAATCAAGTGATAGGAATCTTCTTGACGCCGCGGGTGGTGGTGCACTAGTAAACAAGACGGTGGCACAAGCTAGAGAGTTGATTGAAAACATGGCAGCGAACTCACAACAATTCTTAAGTCGTGGTTCGGATGTGATTCTAAGAAGGGTGAGTGAAGTGAGCGAGGTGGAGGAACTTCGTCAACAAATGGGTAACATGACAAAGAATGTTGCAACAAGTTGCATCCGCGGTTATACCAACTTCTCCTCAACCTTATGAAGACGAGCAAGCTAATGCGATCTTTCCGAATCAACCAAGACGGTATGATCCCTACTCCAACACTTACAATCCGGGATGGAGAGATCACCCCAATTTTAGCTATGCCAACAAGCAAGGAGCCGTTCAACAACCTACTTTCAACCGTCCTAGTGGATTTCAACCACAACAACAACAATTTCAGCAACCGCAAGCACAACAATCACAAAATCAAGGTGCTGATATTGATTCAAAGCTTCAAGCAATGATGCAAGGTATTTCCACCATGTTCAAGGAAAGTCAACAAGAAACAAAGAGTGCTATTAAGGAGTTGCAAACACAAATGGGCTCCATGGCTATTGAGTTGAACCAATTGAAGGCGCAAAATAGTGGGAAACTCCTTTCTCAACCTATTAACCCAAAAGATGGTGTCAATGCTATTACGTTGAGAAGTGGTACACAACTTGTGCAACCCGAAGTTGCTGATTCGGGCGAGGTGGAGCCACCCAAGGAACCTATTTTGGAGGAGAAAGTCGAGGATTCTCCCCAAACTTCTGAGGTACCTATTTCTAACTCTAAAACTCCGGTTTCTACTTATGTTCCTCCTCTACCTTTTCCTCGCAGATTTGCAAGTTCTAAGAAGGCGGAACTAGAAAAGGAGATTTTAGACGTTCTTAAAAAGATCCATGTGAACATACCACTCATTGATGCTATCAAGCAAGTTCCAAAGTATGCAAAGGTGTTGAAGGACTTGTGTACCAACAAACAAAGGCTCAAAGGTAATGAAGTGCTTAGTGTGGGGGAGAATGCCTCGGCAATCTTACAACACAAACTCCCACTTAAGTGCAAGGATCCGGATAGTTTTGACATTCCCGTCAGAATTGGTAACACAACTTTTAACAAAGCTATGTTGGACTTAGGTGCTTCCGTTAATGTTATGCCTCAAGCGTCAATGTATAATTCACTTGATCTTGGTCCTCTTAAAAAGGTGAAATTGTATTGCAATTAGCCGATCGCTCTAATGTCTACCCAATGGGTATTGTTGAGGATGTTCTTGTGCAAGTTAATCAACTTGTATTTCCAGCGGACTTTTGTGTGTTAGAGATGGATGAAGGTTCACCGGACTCATCTCTTCCATTGCTTCTTGGGCGACCCTTCATGAAAACGGCAAAAACCATAATTGATGTGGATAAGGGAACGCTAACTATGGAGTTTGATGGAGAAATAATACGTTTCAACATTTTCGAGACGATGAGATATCCTAGTGATGTCCATTCTTGTTTCTCCATTGATGTGATGGATACATTGGCACAACAAATGTTTGAATTAAACGGTGATGATGCTTTGGAAACCGTGTTAACTACATCCATAGATAATGGTGTAGAGTGTGGTAATGAAGTCAAGGAAGCTCTTGGTGATCTTAATTCACTACAAGAATGCCCGAAAACTCATAGTATCTCTTTTATTTCTTTACCATGCAAAGGATGAAAAGCTTGTACCTTCAATTATTAAATCTCCGATTTTAGAATTGAAACCTCTTCCCACCACCTTAAGTACTTGTACTTGGGTGATAATGAAGAGTTACCTATGATTGTTTCTAACAAGCTTAGTGATTTACAGAGCAAAAACTTCTAAGGGTTCTAAGGAAGTACAAGACGGCCATAGGATGGACAATTGCCGATATCAAGGGTATTAGCCCCGCCGCTTGTATGCACAAAAATTCGTTTGGAGGATGATGCAAAGCCTAAAAGGGACGCGCAACGCCGTTTGAATCCTCCCATGATGGAAGTTGTGAAAAGGAGATACTCAAGCTTTTGGAAGTGGGTGTTATCTACCCCATATCCGATAGCAAGTGGGTAAGCCCGGTACAAGTAGTACCAAAGAAATCAGGTGTGGTGGAGAATGATAAGAATGAACTTGTCCCAAATCGTGTGCAAACCGGTTGGAGGGTTTGTATTGATTATAGAAAATTGAATGCCACCACTAGAAAAGATCACTTTCCTTTACCTTTTATTGATCAAATGCTTGAACGTTTAGCTGGACACTCTTATTATTGCTTTCTTGATGGCTATTCAGGTTATAATCAGATTGTGATAGCACCGGAGGACCAAGAGAAGACCACTTTTACTTTTCCTTTCGGTACTTTTGCTTATAGAAGGATGCCTTTTGGCTTATGCAATGCTCCAACTACTTTTCAAAGGTGCATGGTAAGTATCTTTTCGTAATATGTTGAAAACATAATCGAAGTGTTCATGGATGACTTTAGTGTCTTTGGTGATTCTTTTGACCTTTGCTTGAACAATTTGTCTCTAATCCTTGAACGATGTGTTGAAACAAATCTTGTGCTAAATTGGGAGAAGTGCCATTTCATGGTAACTCATGGCATAGTTTTAGGCCATATAATATCTTCTAAAGGCTTGGAAGTCGATAAATCTAAGATAGACCTTATTCGTGCTCTAACCCCTCCCACTACGGTGAGGGAGATACGCTCTTTTCTTGGTCATGCGTGTTTTATCGTAGGTTCATCAAGGACTTTTCCAAGATAGCATCACCACTTTGTAACTTATTGCAAAAAGATGTAGTTTTTAACTTTGATGAGAAATGTATGGCGGCATTCAATCGTTTGAAAGAACTTTTGATTTCAGCCCCTATCATTAAACCACCGGATTGGAGTAAGCCGTTTGAACTCATGTGTGATGCTAGTGATTATGCGGTTGGTGCGGTTCTTGGGCAACGTGTGGGGAAGCTTCCTCATGCTATCTATTATGCTTCTAGAACGTTAAATGAGGCTCAACAAAACTACACAACCACTGAAAAGGAGTTATTAGCCATTGTTTTTGCTTTAGAAAAGTTTCGCTCTTATCTAATTGGTACAAAAGTTGTTGTTTTTTCCGATCATGCAAAGACTTAGATACTTGCTTACAAAGAAGGAGGCGAAACCGAGGCTCATACGATGGATATTACTCTTGCAAGAGTTTGATATTGAAATCAAAGACAAGAAAGGAATTGAGAACACCGTTGCGGATCACTTGAGCCGACTTGCTGTGGACACGGAGACTATCCCGTTGCGTGAAAGTTTCCCGGACGAGCAACTTTTCTCAATTGCCCTTGGAGAACCATGGTATGCCGATATTGTCAATTACTTAGTTTCTAAACAAATCCCAAAGAACTTGTCTCGTCTTTGAGAGGACAAACTTAAGAGGTTAGGGAACCAATACATATGGGATGATCCATACTTATGGAAACATGGTAGTGACCAAGTAATACGAATGTGCGTGCCCGAATCTGAATTTAACTCTATCTTGTCTTTTTGTCACTCTTATGCTTGCGGAGGACATTTTGGGAGTAAGAGAACCGCGCACAAGGTACTTGAAAGTGGTTTTTATTGGCCAACTTTGTTTAAGGATGCACATATATTTTGTAAAACTTGTGATAGGTGTCAAAGAACCGACAATCTAGGTGTCCGAAATCAAATGCCACAAACTTATATTCAATTTATTGAAGTTTTTGATGTACGGGGTATTGATTTTATGGGGCCTTTTGTCAACTCCCATGGGAATTTTTATATCTTACTTGCGGTTGATTATGTCTCGAAATGGGTGGAAGCTAAAGCCACCCCTACTAATGATTCTAAAGTGGTTTCAGATTTTGTGCAAGCTAATATTTTTGCAAGGTTTGGAGTTCCAAGAGCCATAATTAGCGATGGGGGTTCTCACTTCAAAAACAGGATTTTACAAAGCTTGTTGGCGAAGTACAATGTGTCGCACAAGATTGCAACACCTTATCATCCCCAAACCAATGGACAAGCCGAGGTGTCTAACCGTGAGGTGAAATCAATTCTAGAAAAGACGGTGAACCCGACAAGGAAGGATTGGAGCATGCGACTTAATGATGCTTTGTGGGCGTATCGAACCGCATATAAAACACCTATTGGAATGTCTCCTTTTAGGCTTGTGTATGGTAAACCTTGTCACTTACCCGTGGAAATTGAGCATAAGGCGTTTTGGGCTATTAAACAATGCAACATGGAGATGGATGGGGCTGGAAAGCAAAGGAAGTTACAACTCCAAGAGCTAGAGGAGCTTCGCAATGATGCATTTGAAAGCTCACGGATTTACAAAGAAAAGACGAAAGCATTCCATGATAACATGATTTCTAGGAAACAATTTTGCATTGGGCGTAAAGTGCTTTTGTTTAATTATCGCTTGCAATTATTTCCGGTAAACTAAGGTCACGATGGATCGGACCTTTTATTGTTACTAATGTGTTTTCTCATGGTGCGGTGGAAATTGTGAGATAGCTACAGGGAAAGAACTTAAAGTTAATGGGCACCGGTTGAAACCATATTATGAGAATTTCACTTCCGAAGTGGTGGAAGGAGTTAACTTTGTGGATGTGCTCCTCCGGAGGAGTCATAGAAAGCAAGGAGATAGTCGGGCTGACGACTTTAAACCAAGCGCTAATTGGGAGGCAACCCAAAGGATGAGTATTTCTTGTCTTGTATTTATTTCTTTTCTTGTTTTTAGTTTTTCTTGTTTTGTTTTCTTTGTTTTTGCTGATTTCTTATTAGGATTTCCCACCTTGACTTACTTTGGATGATTCAATTTACATTGAGGACAATGTAAAGTTTAAGTGTGGGGGAGTGGTTTATGTTGTAAATTTTTGCAATTTTTCAAATTTTTTGTGAACTAGTGAACAAGAAAACTCCAACTTGTAGTTATTTAGAGTCACATAGTATACATGTCGCTAAGATTACATCGAGAATCTCACAATAGTGACTGAACTTAGAGATGACAGAGAACATGATCGGGTTTCTTAATTGTATGAGAGTTAAAGTTGGATTTAACCATGCCAAAGTGGAAAATAAGGTGCAGATCGAATTCGGTATTAGAACAGTGATCCCCTATAGTGGAGACTACCCATGTTACATAATGTGAGGCACCAACCTTCAATTCTTTATACCTGTCTAAAATTGTGCTTTTAGAGTGTGTGTCACCGTACGTAAATTCCGGGCAGAATGGTGAGATGTCCAATTTCCCACCATAGAAGCACTATTTTGATCTCTTGAGTGCTATTTTTATCAACCATGTTGGTGACATCGAATGGCTAACTTACATACCACTTGTGATCTTGTTCGCAGTTAGCACCATCCACCTTATCTCTCTCTACACCAACATGTCCATAGAAACACCATCATCATCAACAAGAGGAGCATCACAAATTCGAAGGAAAGTTGAATACGTTCGAGGTTTACAAGCAACACTACAGGAATGAGCAGATTTCATATTTGAGTAAAGCAACAAAAACAGGGGCAGAATTTTTATAAGTTGAAGACTATAATACAAGAGCGGAAATTATCAAGGATGAAAGTTCGAGAAGTTTATGATATCAAGACATATAAGTTGTGAAGATTCAAGCGGTAAAGTACTTACACCATGGCATTGTACTTACATTTTTATTTTTTTTTTTATTTTATTTGTATTTTACTTTCTCTTGTCTCAAAAAAAAAAAAAAAAAAAAAAAAAAAAAAAAAAAAAAAAAAAAAAAGAGACAAGAGAAAATGTTTAGGTTTGTTAATAGTTTTATTTTGTTTTTATTTTTGTATTTGTTTTAATTTTTATTCAAGAAATGAAAAAAAAAAAAAAAAAAAAAAAAAAAAATATTTTTAAAAAAAAAAGAAAAAAAAAAAAAAAAGGAAAAAAAAATTTTGGGTTTGTAAAGTTTGTTTTTATTTTTGTATTCTTTCAATAAAGCCTATGGAAAGAAGGAATATCTATAATGAAGTTTCAAGCGACAAGGAATTTGAGGAAAGAATCATATTGTCAAGATTCTACGAAGTTCGAGAGTTATCATCAAGGGTTGAAGACCGAAGACGAAGATGAAGACACCGATAGAAGACCGAAGACGTTTCTATGGATGCTGTGAGAGTGGTGCTAGCTGCACGCCGAACGGATTCACTGTAAGTAAGCATATTCCCACCTTCGTTAAATGGTTTGATTTCCTTTCGAAGAGATCGTCTAGAAAAATGGGTTTTCAAAAATATATAAAAGATGTGGGTTTTCAAAATATTTCGAGAGGGTTTTGCCTTCCTACCATTCAACGTGTCGCAGATTCTTTCTTCATTCCAACTCCGGACACATGTGTGACCCATAAAGAGTCATGTTTATTATTGAGCGCAATATCATAAAACCCTTTCTTGTGAGGCGAGTCGAGACTTTTGATCACTCCGAACCCGAATTTTAGTCGAGAAGGGATGGTTATCTCTCTCTCAACTTTTAAGAATGAGATTGTGTTCATTTATGTGTCTAACTTCTTATGACTAGTGTGCGTAATCTCTATGTCTTCTTAGCACGTTGGATACTATCATTACGGAGAACTAGTAAGTTGGAAAAATAGGTTTTGTGGGTATATCTCTAGTAAACCCTCACGAGACTATAACTCGTCCACTAGGGACACCTAGGGGTTTAAAGGCTTGTTATTTATGCTAAAAGTGACCGTAGCCTCGACGACACGGAGTTGTATGTATTTTACATAATTTGTTTTGTTTGATTTGCTCGAGGACTAGCAAAGTCTAAGTGTGGGGGAATCGATAGGTGTCGAAAACACCTAATTTTATATCTAGTATTTATGCTTTCTTTGCGAGTTTTCTTGTGAATTATGTATCTTATATTGGTTTTGAGTTATCAGGTGTTGTGGAGTCATTTGGAGCAAAAAGAAGTGGAAATAGCTACAAAAGTGAAGTCACAAGTGAAGAAGGGCCAAAGACCCAGTGGAACTCGTTCAAATACAAGATTTCTACTTTTCATTGTGTAGAGGACGAGAAGATGAAGACAATGGCGAAAGAACGGAGTCATTCTGAGCTCGTATGAAGAAGTTATGAGCCAAATGAGAATCGGAAAGAAAAGGGCAAGATGGTCATTTTAGTGGTGAATGCTATTGGCACCCCAATTCAAGTTAAGGGGCTGGCATCAGGTTAGCCCTTATCACTGTGACCAGACACTGAATAACCTACCCTCATTTAATCTAACCCTAAATCGAGAAGAGAGTTCTCTCTTCTCAATCATTCTCTCATTCTGTTTCACCTGAAAGATAGAGAAGAAAAGAAACACAGTAAATCGAGAACCATTCCGAGAAGTTCAGAGATCGAGACAGAAGAAGATGGTATCGATGCCATGGTTAGATGGGTGATGTCCGAGGTTCAAGAAATTAGAGAATCATGGATGTTATTGATGTCGTGATTGGGGTTCACTGATGGTGGATTGAAGGAATTGGTAGAGATTGAGAGTGGGTTTGGTTCTTGCCATTGATCGGTGGTGATAAATATGGGGATCTGAGGCTAATATGGGTCTCAGAAGGTTGAAGGTGATGAAATTCAGAGCTATAGAAAATAGTGACTGCTGCCGTCGATTATGAGATGAACAAGAGAAATTGTTGTTAAAGGCACTGGCAGGGGGTTATCGAGTTCTGGCAGGATTATGAAGATGGTGTTGGTTTCGAATAGGCCAAGTCTCCACTCAGGTTGCTGGAAAGAGGTAATTGGAGTTGATGAGGGTTCTGGTGGTTGAGATGGGAAATTGAGCTAAGCTTAGATGAATGCTAGGTTTGGAGTTGCAGTTCAGGTGTTATGTTATGAGAATGGCACAAATGGGTATCTAGTGAAGTTGCGATTTCGTTTGAAGGGTTTGAAAGGAGTTGGAATGGCCTGAGAAGTACACACAGTAGCTATACATGGGAGTTGCAGTGGTGTTTTGCTGCAGCTGAGACAGCTTATGAGTTGTGCTGGAGTAGAATGGAAGAAGACCTAGATGTATGTTAGGTTATGCTGCAGGATGGAGCAGCAGAGAGAGCCAATGCTTTGCTGGTGGTGGTGTTGTGCCATGGAATTGGCCTGAGAAGGTGAGGTGATTGTGGTTGGTGGTGCATTGAGCCAAGAAGTTGTAGAGCAGGAATTGGCTGTGGGGTTATGTCTGAGTGACAGGGAGGCTCGGAGTTGGAGCAAGAACCCTGATATGAGGCAAAGAAGCTGAGCTGCAGAAGTTACTCAGTTGCAACTGGTGGTGATGGGCCTGAGCATGGAACTGATGCTGAGATTTGAGTATTATTGGGATGGCTGAACTGAGTGATGGGTGGAGTTGAAATTTGAGAGCAGATGTTGCAGGAAATGGTTCTAGTGGATTGATTCTGAGATGGTTGTGAAATGCCACTGAGTGCTGGATATGCCTGAAATGATGTGTGTGTGTTTGTTTGTCTGGCCGAGTCGCAGGCGAAGCTGTGAGAAGTTTGAGCTGTTGAAGTGCATGAAATGAAGACCTAGGTATATGTTTAGGTCACAGGTAGAGGAACTGAAGATGGGGCATTGGTTAAGGTTCATTATAGGGGTGATGCTGAGACCAGAGGCATTGCAGAGCATATGCTGTGGTGATATGGTGGTAATGGCTGATGCAGATGGAGGTTAACAAGACAGATATGGCACAGCTGTGCAGTGCAGGCCAGAGCAGGGAAATAAGAAAGTTTAAATGCATCAGTGGCAGGGCTAGCAAGAAATGATGGTGCTGGAGTATATAGTCACAGGTTCAGGTGGAGATTCAAGAAATATTTGGAGTTGCAGCTGCAGTTATAGACCTGCTATGAAGTTACAAAACAAGGATTGAAGTCGTGAATGAGCTCTATCGCTGCAGCTCGTGCTATTGTTGTTTCTGGTGTAATGGCAGGGTGTTGCAGAGCTGGTTTAGTGAGCTGTTGGTGTGCTGTTTCTTTGCGCAGTGAAGTCACATGTGATGGCCTGAGGAGATGAAGGTGCAGTGAGGAAGAGTAGCCATCATGGCTGAGTAGGTATTTAGTGAAGCACAAGGATGGTGCATCACGTATGTGCCTGTGCAATGGCTCGGAAGAGGCTGGAAACCAAGTCAGCCCAGTTAGCTTTTATTCACAGCTGACTCGGATCTGACTCTCAATCCTAACTCACCTGATGACCCGGCTTGACTCAGTGAGTTAGCCCGTTGACCGACCGACTTGACCCGCCGATCCGACCCGTTGACCGGTGACCGGGCGGACTTTGCCGGTCACCGGAGCTGTTTTCCGGCGACTTTCCGGCCGATTTTCGGCCACAATACCAGACTTCTGGCGACCGCTTTTGGGGCGTATTTTCTACACGGGTTTCTCATTCTTGTGGGCTTGGTGGACTCTCACCTAATGGACTTTGAAGACTAGACCTAATTTTAGAAGTTGGAGAAAGCTATAAAAGGGAAGGTCTTCTACAACTTATGGGATATATCTTTTTGCTTGGAATTTTTGGGGAGCCACTTTTGTTTACGCTTCTAGGGTTTGGTTTTGTTGTTCTTCTTCTTTGTTTTATTATTGAATATTGATGATGATGAACTCCATAGCTATGAGTAGCTAAACTTATTATTGGTTATGGGATAAAAGTTGATTTCTCAACATGCTTTTGATTCAATGAATTAGTTTTGTCTCAGTAATTATTGTTTGTGATTCACAATTAATAGTATTATAAAATTTGAAAACTTGTTAGGTTGAGTCCGGAATCAATTCGACTTGTGTTCATCTCTAGAGCTATATTAGGGTTTTCAATACGAAAACGTTGTTTATCCCTGATTCTAAGTAGCATAATTGTGATTAGTGCTTATAGTGATATATCCTATTAGTCACAAGTGAATCATAACTTTTGTTAAAACGTTTAGTGCTTTTACACATTCGTTTGCATTGATGAGTCTTATTCCATAAATCTTAATGCTTTTAGGGAGTTAAACTTAATTGTGCTTTTACACTTTAGGTTGCTTTCGACGAAGAATTCACATATGCATCTTTTAATGTGGTTGTGATGAAAACAGGGAATTAACGGGTTATACTTGCGATCAAGATAGCCTAGGACTTTTAATAAATACGAGATTAAATACCAATTCTAATCATTGATGAAAATACATGTTTGTGAATGATACTATCCCTTGACCAATATTCTCTCCTTATTGATAATTCCAATTACTTATTTTGCTTTTAATTACTTTTATTTGCTTAAATACAACAAACATACCTTGGGTTATTCTAGAAACTGAAAGTTTATAACAACAAACGCCTCCCTGTGGATACGAACTCTTTCTTATCGCATACTATATTTATATCTAGTTGATTGAGAAAGTGAAATTATATTTGACGGATTGACAACCGACCAACAGACACTAGATATTTTGTTAATGAGGAAACTGAAAATGCAGAAAAATCCCGGGACCTAGTCCAGACTTGAACACCATACTGTATTAAGCCGCTACAGACTCTAGACTACTACAAGTTAACTTCAGATTGCAATGTAGTTGAGCCCTAACCAAGTATCACACTGATTAAGGTACAATCGCGTTCCTTACGCCTCTTAAATCTCGCATGACTCTGCGCACAAATAATTCAATTCTATTTGTTGTTTCCGTCATAAGATAAAGATCAAGGTGAACACGAAACTCAACTAATAATTCGGTCTTATACTCCCGAAGCGCAACCTAGAAATATTAGTGACCTCACAATAACCTAACTGATTAACAGAATAAGTTATTGCGGAATCACAAGAGTCTGAGACGAAGAATCTGTAGTGATTACTTTTTATATCTTACCCATCGGAGATAAATCTCAAGAAAACCTTAGAGAAGATTAAAATAAATACGATAGAAAAAGTAAGATCAGCATACGCAACTACAGAGAAAATAATTGGACCTGGCTTCATGAATTCCAAGTGAAGTCTTTAAGTCGTTAAACCAAGTAATGGTTTTCAGAAGAACTGGAAACCTATGTTAATGGAGAATCAACTCTAGTTTGCAACTAACACACACAAGAGTGTCGGGATTAGGTTTCTCAGCTGCTAGAGTTCCTTTTTATATAGTTTTTCAAATCAGGGTTATTGCTTACAATTAAAACTAAGATAGCTTAGTAACAAAAAGAATTAATATCCACCGTTAGATGAACAACTGATTTAAGATTCAAGCCAAGTTTGCTTAGAAAATAAACAATCAATCTCCACCATTAGATGGTTTAGCTTCATACACACAAATGAAATACACCTATATTTATATATGGATTAACCGTACCTAAACGTGTATAACAAGTTGGCGTAATAATAGTTAGCCGAAATTAGCCATATGAACACTTTTAGCTTAGTTATATTCATCTAGCGCTTCTAGGACAATTCTGATAATCCATCAATCATGATAGATAATAAAATATATTTAAATGTATTTTAAGATATTAGTTCAAATGTTCACTATCTCATAGAAATATACATGAAGGATTTGAAACATATTCGGCTTGGTTTGTAACTGTACAAAATACTTATACAAGAACCAAATCATGAACATAATGCCACGGTTTGCAAAACAAGTTCCCATACCTTAATACATTAAAAACCTAGGGACTTTAGTTCGCAAATAAACATGAGTTATGATTATAGATAATAGTTAGCATACAGAATATGTGAACGAGTTGTCATACTTACCCATTTTTGAACCTAGCCACTGAGTTCGCAAGCCGAGTTCGCGAACTACCATTCCAGACCTTGTAAAGTATTGTCGTTCATAAACACTATTTGCAAACCACAATTCCGGAACTATCACAGATAAACTCGTTCGCAAATACAGTTCGCAAACAAGAGTTCTAGACCCTGAACCAACACTTCACATTTTGCATACTGAGTACGCATACTGTGATGTATCTAGACATTGGTAGTAGTTCTAAAACTCTCATTCAATCAATTTGAACCATCCTTATAAGACGACAATGGTAATTTTACACATACCACTAGCTTCAAGTACTTTTCAAATGATTATTTGATAAATACGAAACATCCCGAGTTAACATTAATGATTGTCTCATACAAATCATGTAAGATGTTCACGGTAATTTTCACATGATCATCTTGACTTAATATTTAATTTCCAGCAAATGAGTTGTTTATAACTAAAGTTGTCAAGTAGATGATGAACCATTCTAAGCTTTAAACTCGTATTTCGAGAATTATATAAACGAGATAAACTCGACTCGAAATTTCAAATATGTATAACACAAAGTCTATATAGCTATAAGACTTAGTCTCATTAGTATATAGAATTGAATAGACTTCTGCGTGATAGATAAGTTTTAGTCTCCACATACCTTTTATCATTGAAGTTTCCCCAAGCTCTTCAGTAGATCTTCTTATTCAATTGGTGAACGCCGAGAAGTCCAAAGCTCAACTACACACTTTTATCCTAATCCTATGCATAGCTATAAGTAGACTAGTAATCAAGATATAGTTTTGATCAACTAAACTTGACAAACAAGCTTGAGATAGCAACGCTTGCGAGTTCGACCGAGCAGTTTCTAACATTATCAATCTTCGCTGTCTTCTATTTGTATCAGGAGATATGTATTTATTGCGCATATAGTATATATGATTATGTATTTTGTTAGTTACGAAATATATTTATTACGTGAAGATTTGTTTTATCTCTACCTATTTAGTCACAGGAAAACCGGTTTTTAACTCAAGCTTTTGATAATAAGAAAACCTTCTGATTTCTCTACCTTGTCGTTTCATGGAGTCTGAGCTAGGAAAGACTAAACCTTTTTAAATTTTAAAATCAGAAATGTGTATTAAAGATTAACAAGATGACTGTTATAGCTAATTTAGAGATCATAAACACTAACTCTGTTGGAGGATTTTTATTGCCACAAGATCGATTGGGTCTTGCAAATACTCTTACTGATATCCAATGGGAAACCATTATGGAAATGCTTCAAACTTCGAATAATGATTCGAATTAGAAGCTTTCTGATAATGGATACTTGATATAGGGGCTTCACGATATATGACATGAAGTAAAGAATTTTTATTTAAGACTCATGAAATAGGTTTTTCTTCCGTAAAGCTTCCAAACGCACATACTCTCATGCTCCATGTAAAGGCACTGGGGTATTTGAAAACAATATGAAATTATTATGTGTTTTATTCGTTCTTGATCCCCACTGCAATTTGATTTATTTAGCATGTTTAATTAATAATTTGAGATGTTTTGTCATTTTGAATGATAAGTTATGTGTGATACAGCAGGACCACACTATGAGGAAGATGATTGGTGTGGGTGAGGAACGAGACAGGGTCTATATC
Source organism: Papaver armeniacum (assembly GCA_023531295.1). Taxonomy (NCBI): domain Eukaryota; kingdom Viridiplantae; phylum Streptophyta; class Magnoliopsida; order Ranunculales; family Papaveraceae; genus Papaver; species Papaver armeniacum. The sequence continues at coordinate 212,104 of JAJJWW010016970.1, read as the reverse complement.
TTCCACAGTGGAACGCTCATTACGACAAATCAAGTATCTGCTAGAGAAGATTATTTTTTGTGGCATAGATGTTTAGGTCATGCGTCTAATAAGGTTGTTTCTTTATTTCCGGGTACGAATAAAGTTGATTGTCAGAAAATTATTAATGAACCGTGTGATATTTTCTTTAGAGCCAAACAAACTCGAACTACTTTTCATGTTAGTGAGAACAAAGCTGATGATTTCTTCGTTTTGGTTCATTGTGATCTGTAGGGTTATTATTTTACTTCATCTTCTTGTGGTGCACATTATTTTCTTAACATTGTCGACAATTATTCCGGTTATTTAGGGTTTATTTGGTTCATATTATTTTCTTTAACATTGTCGACAATTATTCTGTTGAGTTAGGGTTTATTTGATGGCACATGAAACTGAGGTGGTACATAATTTTCAGAATTTTTGTGTTATGGCTAAAACGTAATTTGATAGACGTGTTAAGAAGGTGCCCAGTAATAATGGTACAAAATTTCTTCTATTAATTCCTTTATTTGTTAAACATGGTATAGAATCTCAAACCTCATGTGTGGATACGCCACAACAAAATGGGAGAGTTGGATGCAAACATCGTCATATATTGAATGTGAGCGTGCTTTACGATTTCAAGAAAATTTACCTCTTCGGTTTTGGGGTGAATGTATCTTAAGTGCTGCTTATATTATTAATTGCACGCATACTCCCTTGCTCAATGGGAGAACTCCTATGAATTTTTACATAGGAAGCCTCATATTTATATTATAATCTTATCCGGGTATTTGGATGTTTGTGCCATGCAAGTATTGTGCCCGTAATCCTAATAAGTTTAATCCACAAAGTCGGAGATGTATCTTTGTTGGTTATCCTTATGGAAAAAAAGGTTGGAGGTTTGATTTGGAAACGAAACAATTTTTTGTGTCTCATTGTGCAGTTTTATTTGATTTTTTTTTCCTTACACAGCTGTTTCGTTAGATAACAATAATGAACACTGCCGAATTGAGTTGAATGAAAGGTTGGCGACCCCCACAGTACGATCAGAATTATTCTCGTCTGACACAAATTGTTACATGCCCTCTGAGAATCTTGATGGGAGAGGGAGTACCATAGTACAAATTGGCACACAAAATCCTGAAGTTAGACTACAAAACTTAGCTGGTAATGCTGGAGTTAATTTACAGTATAGGTCAGATAATGTGTCAAGTGGGACAGAAACTGCTACCCGGAATACATCATGAATGTGACAGAAACTTCTCTCCGAAATATGTCAGAGAATGGAATAGAAACTGCTACCCAGAATATGTCAGCAGGTTTCGAAGTGAATACGTCAGGAGGTGTTTCCGACGTTTTGTCTCTACTGACCGGGTTTCGTCTTCATAGAATTCTGATAACAATTCATGAAGTGTTATTTCAGACCATTCTGATAATAATTTACGAGTCACTACTTCAGAAGGTGTAACTTTTGAAGCTTCTCAGGTACCTGACAACATGGAAGAAGGTGTAACTTCTGACACGGTTCTCAAAAGAAGTACCCGATCCCGGGTTACGAATACTCGATTAAGGGATTATGTATGCAATACTATTGAAGCAATAGACCCCGACTCCTCCACTCCTTATTCTTCAAGTCCACTCGATTAAGGGATTATGTATGCAATACTATTGAAGCAATAGACCCCGACTCCTCCACTCCTTATTCTTCAAGTCCTTAGGTACGTCTTATCCCATAACTAATTATATGTTTTGTGCAAATTTGCTGCTAATCATACTCATTTTTTGGCGGCGATTACTACTCTTAGGGAACCTACCAGTTATGTTGAGGTTGTTCGCCTTCCCTGTCGGCATGTAGCTATGTCTAAGGAAATTGATTGTGACGGACCGAAAGATTACACCTGGCGTGCCTGGGGGCGCATGCCATAACTCCCCCGGTGCGCCACAGTTGGTATCAAATTCAGGTTCTGAGATTACTCTAGGGAATGTGCGGAGTGGACTCGTCAGCGAGTATTTTTCCTTCAAAGGATCCAACTGTGACGGACGGAAAAATTACGCCCGGCACGCAAGCCATAACTCCCTTGGTCCGTCACATTGATGCTCTTGATAAATAAGACACATTATCTATTACTGATATGCCGCCAGGGAGAAGGCTACTGGTTGTAAATGGGTTTATAAAATTAAATATAATTCTGATGGTATTGTCGAGCGGTGTAAGGCTCGCTTGGTTGTTCTTGGTAAAATGGATTACGTCTTAGAAGGAAATTCAAGGTATATATACGCACACATCAATTTCCATTACATATTTATGTTTTCCATTCTGGACTTAGCAATTTTATCATGATTGAAATGAGTGAGGTCATTCAAGTCCAAGAGAGTGCATGGTAGTAAAAGACTCTTAGATTGTTGAGAATTTTGTTGCTAAGTGCTAATACAGATAGGTAGAATAATTTTTCTAAGATAATCCTAGTCAATTCCCTGGACGATCAACAAATATGATTGATGCATCTAAAAGAAAAAGAAAAAAAAAAAAAAAAACAAATTAGATCGGGGTTAAGGGGTCGTTTCAACTCGTTTACGAATCGGATCGGAAGGATGATTTTTTAGGACTGTTTCCACTTTTTTTTTTTTTTGGACATGTTAGTATAATTACCCCGAACGTGTAGCATAGCCCAGTCTCAAACCTAAATTCTCTTTTCACTAACCCTAGATTTTTTTCACTTGAGTATAGCGGAATTCTGATGAACCGAAAGGTTAAAATACATTTTCTTGACATCTTTCTGTGATCAAAACAGAGGATTTGGAGTGTAATCCTTTTAGGTTTTTTCTATTTATTTATTTTTGCAATGGAGGCTTGTTTGGTAAAAGCTAATAATACCCATTTGGTGAAAGTTGGCAAAGGAAGAGGAGGAGTTGATAATGGGTTCTGGGGAGACAAGATTAGAGGAAATTGTATGAATTGGAAAAAGGATTTGAAAAAGAGTAGCTTTTTGAGAGGTGAATTTGGGAATGGTAGAGCAAAGGGTGGTGTTCTTACTTCGGATCATCTCACTAAAGAGGCAATGGTTTGATTAACTAAACTCTTCAAATTATACTGCATTTTAATTTCTCATTCATGGATCATTATGTTAAATGTCGTTGTTATCAAATTTAATGAAAGGGGATTCCTTCTATTGAATCTCAATCATGTGATATGTGGTTTGATTGCAGACCCATCCAGGACCAGTATTCCCAAATAAAATAGCAGACCCCAATAGTGTAGCTTCAGTCATTTTGGGTCCAGGGTCTGAGATTGACGTAATGCCTGGACCTTTAATCACGGAGGATGGACGGGAATGGGCTGAACGGCGTACTAGCCAACGGCATATCACCGTCAGAAGACAAAATCAGGTTTCTGCATCTCACTTTGTCTTTGTATTATTAAGACCTCAGTGCACTACCAAATTTTTGGTGTTTTGTATGTTGCTCATCTAGAAAATAGTTATGTCTAAATTGCACGCTAATGATTTTATCTGGTTCGTCCACAGGTTCCAATTAGCAATTGTGTCAACTGTGGCATAAATAAAATATTTATCCTTACTCAGTTAACTTATGCTTGCCTCAATGACAACCCCCTCCTTCGCAAGCGTGTTCGCCACTTCCAGATGGGTATGGACTTTAGAGACGGATGCATAGAGGTTTGATCCAATAGCCGAATTTATGGTCATATTTTGGTTGGTAGAGCCTGATGTATGTATTTGCTTTCTAATAATTCACTGGAACAGCTGGTGGCTGCGACTCAGACACAAGAAGAAACAGGAAAGAAGTGGTTTGGAGGAACAACTCATGCCTTGAGACAGATCACATGGGTAAATGAACAGTATCTCTAGACAAAATAAAACACGCCTGTCTAAATATTGTAGACTACTTCCATTAGGTGTTAAGACAGTCCTTCTCTTGAATTGTTTGCATATATATAGGATGCCAAGAACAAGAACGTCGAGCATATAATGATCTTGTCTGGCGATCATCTTTACAGAACGGACCACATGGACTTTGTGCAGGTATTTAAATCAGTTGCATGCCATGTAATCGACTGAACTAATTCTTTATGCTTACTAATATCCATTGCTGTCCTGTCGTGTTGCAGAAGCATATTGATACCGGTGCTGATATTAGCGTTCCTTGCATATTCGTTGATGATAGGTATTACTTTTTCCCTTGCCTGATATGTCATTATAATTGCTTCTTGGACTGCATCTCATGCTGAGTTATCATCTTTCAGCACTGCATCAGATTATGGATTGCTGAAGATTGACAGTTCTGGTCGCATCACTCAATTTGCTGAAAAACCAAAGGGGGCTGATCTGAAAGCAATGGTAGGCCGATATCTTCCCCTTCCTCCCATTAGAATCTTTACATTTTTTTATTTTTTTTTGTGATTATTTCAAAAGAACGAATGGATAGCGATACGCCTGAAATCAAGTTGATACGCTATTCAGAAATTACGGTGCCTTTATGTTTGTCTGGATGAAGTCTACTTGATTGAACTAGGAATTTTTGCTTTAAGTTTCACCATGATTGAGGATCTAGAATGTTGGTTGGTATATTGCAGCAAGTCGACACTACTGTCTTGGGGTTGTCTCCAGAGCAAGCCATTCAATATCCATACATTGCGGCTACGGGCACATATGTATTTACGACAGATGTTCTTTTCAATCTCCTGATGTTGAGGCCGCCTCCCATTTCCGTTGACTTTGTATCTGAAATCATTCCATCAGCTGTGATGAACCATAATGCCCAAGTAAGGATTAATTGCTCAACTACTCTGCAGTCGCATTTGGCATCTTTCTGCCTTAATTTTTTTAAGTTCCTCATTAAGAAAAATCTTGCAACATTTAGCTAATGAGTTTGTGATGGGGTAATACTGATCAGGCATTATTAATATGAAGTGTAATTATGAAGCTTTCGTTGGAATGTGGTGATAGAAGCAAGGTGGCAAGGAATTCTCAAGATATTGTTGGGTCATGTTTAAAACGGGTGCCCTTGACTAGTGTACTTCAGAAGTGTTACTCTGTGAGACCAGAGTTTATGGGATATCCTAAACTACAAGACTAAAAGTAAGGTGTGAGATGTCCTATTATTTTTAATGGTACTTGGGTTTCTATGTTTTTTCTTTTGGGATTATTGAAAACACCAGTTGGGTTTGTTTGGAATTCTGTTTTGAAAATGTGATTTTCCTAATGAAGCTATCACTCTAGCATATAATCTTCCACAAGTTGTGCTGGTACTTCCGTTGGACGGGCGACTGTAATGTCCATAAATATAGATAGTTTCGATTTCGTGGATTGCTTTGCCATGGTAAACACATTTTTCTATTCCACTTGAGATCACAAATACAAGTACCATTTGATAATCTAAAAATGGATGGATCAGCCATCTATATAACTAACTGCACAAGTACAAAAAGAGACATTTTGATAACTGCAAAGCGAATCTATAAGCTATTTGGAAAGGATTGCTGCATTTTCTACTGAAGATAAATCACCATTCTACTGAAGACAAATCACCAAATATAGTTTTCATGCTTTAAACTAGTGCTGATGGATCCAAAATAAATAACCATAAAATTGTTGATAACTTAAAATAAAACTGCCCTGATTCATCCCTGTTGGACCCTCCTATTAGGGCTCATGTCATGTGCTACTAATAGGAATTGTTCCAACAGGTTCACAAAAAGAAAACACTAATTCTAGACTTGAAATTAAACTTCAATGGAACATCTTCATCAATAAAGAACATCCATTCATCAAAATCCAATCCTCCATGATTACCTGAGAGGAAATCAAAATACAAGATTTTTTATACCAACAACTAAATTGGAAATCAAAAATATTTCACCTAGCCTAGCTAGCTGCTATTCAATATTTCAAACTAATCACTGTCTGAATTGGGACTACTCCTTGGATCATACAATTTTAAGTAAGTAAGAAGTCCTCATAAAATTGCATAGGAAAAGAAAAGGGACAAACCCATTTTTCCTACAATGTGCACCCATCGAAACAAAAACTTCTTTCTCATCGATATCATACCAATATTCAATATTAAAAGCACTAATTAAAATATACCCTAAATTACCCGAGCTCAAGGATTTGAACCAAGCAACAAGCTCCTCAAATCACTCACTACTACAACCCCATCAAGTAGACAAACGCTTTTGGTTTTTGTACGCTATTCAATATTTCAAACTAATCACTGTCTGAATTGGGACTACACTCTTTACAAGGTTTTGAATATACTACGATTATAAAGATAGTGATGATACTAAATTACTTGAATTTTAAGATATAATCGATCCATTCTCTGTGGATACAAGTTCAGAAAAGAAAAGGATCATGAAATGTAACAATCGATTCCAAAAATACCCAGATATATCTATCTAAACCTCAATTTCGGTTTCACAAACTTATATAACTAAATTCAAAGCTCAAGGGAGGACAAGTAAAAATTGGGGAAACTATTTCAGATTTGAAACAAAAAATTACCTCAAAGCCTAACTTCTTAAACAGTGCTATCGGCCCTTCACAACCAATGGGTACTAAAGCCTGAACAAACTTGGCACCTGCAAGAGAGAAAAACATTTAAACCTAAAATATCAGCAAATATAGGATCAGAATCACAAATATTAATTAGCAGCAACAAAAAAAAAAAAAAAAGAAAAAAGAAAAAAAAGAAGGAAAATATACTACCATAGCATTTGGCTGAGTTAATCGCATTGCCTATCATACGAGTTGCTACACCTTTTCTCTGGTGATCTTTAGCTACACCCAGAAACTGAATGAAACCATGATTTACAACGCCAGAAATCAAAGGATCAAGACAACAGAACTGCAGCTCTAAGCTCCCTGCTATCACAGTCAAACCCTCCTCATTTGAGACATGAACAGCAACGAGAACATCAAAGCCGACTTTAAACTCTCTTTCCATAGGAGCAGCTACATCCAAAAATCTATAATCTCCACCCCTATCAGCAATCTGGACATATTCCTGAAACTCAATCTTCTGAATCAAATCTCTCTTCTCCTTGGTAGTCCAAAGAGTTTCGTTGGCAAACAGATAATCAGCCTTTAATCCAGCAGCATGGAATAGTTCATCATCAGTTGTTGCGATTCTCACATCATACAAGTCTTCCTCCTTCTTCTTCTCATCTTCAACTTCATCTTCAGATGGAAGATTGATGTCTCCGCTTGCTGAGATAGGTTTGCTGAGTTTCCTGCATAAAATAGAAGAACACAAAAAACAAAACTCAAAGTTAGAACAACACCATTACAAAAGTTACCAAACCCTAGATTTGACACATAATAAGCAAAGTAGTGGTTGTAGTATTACTTTGTCAAAACAGCATGACCAAACCCAGAGCTCGAAGAAACGACAGTGGTAGGAAAAAAACCCTTTGTTGGTGAGATATTCCTCCTGTTACAGCAGCAGAAACAACAACAACAACAACTTGGTTTTAGAAATAATAACAACAACAAAAAGAGAAGAAAACGATATTCATCAATCAAAGAAGAAGACATAGATTCATCAAAGAAGAAGAAAAGTGAAACAAGTTTATGAGTACTTACTTTGAAACATCAAGAAACAGAGCGGATCTTGGAATGGGTCTTGAAGCAAAAACGGATGAGCAAAACATCTTCTTCTCTGGTTTCTTTCTTTGAAAAATGAAAAACTACTTGCTGTTTCTTCTTCTTCTCTCCTCTGGTCTGCTAATATATAGAGAAAGCAATGAAAGATGTATGAAATTTTCTCAAATCTAAATAATGAGCCATTTTGTTTTCTTGTTTCTGCTCAAAAACAGACAAACATTGACCATTAGGGTTTAGTAAGGCTCTTCTTATCTGGTTATTCCCTTGGGAGATTGTGACTGATCATGATCATAGAAGTGTAGGTCCACAGCTGACAGTTCTCACCTAGAAAGAGACCTAGTTAGCTAGCTAGCTCTATGTTCATTATTTTCTATGATGCATGATTAACACAAGTGGTAATGGATTTAAGAATGAATCAAGATAACAATGTTATTATTCATGGGTTTCTTCGTCCAAATATTTAGTTTGTGATGTTTTTTTTTTCTTTTTTTTGTAGTAGAGTGAAAAATTGATTTCATTGTTGGATTCACCTTTCTTATTTCAGTCTCACCCTCTAAAATTGCACCGCATGCAATTAACTTTGATCATCAATATTTCACGGTTGTTTGTATATATCTACTGGCTATATGCTTACACATGACTAACTCTAGTCTAGTGGTGCCTTTGCCTCGTCGGACAACTACAAAGGCCACATATATATCAGTGGAGTGGAGAAAGATCCCTTTTGAAAAGGGAATCACCGAGGTAATAATGATGATGAAGTGTGTGAAGTGAAAGATGAGAAAAATCACCATGTATCTCTACTTTATGCATGCATGAATTTTGCTAGCCACCTAGATCACATCAATAGCTTAACTGCGTGTGTTTAAACCACTTCTCTTATGAATGCATGCGTATGCGTAGCATGGCATATGGTTTCCTGGATCGTTTGCATGAATATTTTTACCAATTTGATTTGACTACTCCTAGTAGTTTTTATCCTTGCAGTTCGAAAACCGATACCAATGTAAAGCTCAAGGATAATAATATTGGATTGGATGCGTTCGTTTGCAGGTGTTTATCTCATGGGTGGGTGTAAAAGGATGATAGTCTTTACACTATATACAAGGGTTTGAGCCGAGCAAAAAAAAAATATACAAGGGTTTGCACGTTATTCCCCTGGGTGATTGTTTGTAACTTATCATCGTAGAAGAGAATACAAATAAAACTAGCTAGTAGTATAATATTTTATCGGGTTTGCATCACCAAAACTTTGAGCACTAGAAAAAAGTCACAGTTTCCATCTTCATTTCGGCAGGAGGACGTTGTAAAAAATAACAGGGTCTATGCCTTGCCTTCTTGGACAACTACAAATTAAGGAGACGGTACACCTCTGCAGTGGGAAAAGATTCGAATCACTGACCGACGCAGGTCATGATGAAGGAAAAGATAAGTTAACCCTCAAGTCTAACTCTAGTTAATTTGCTCTCTCGTCACTGGGAACAGGTATGAACAAGAATAGGCTCACAGCTCATCAATAGCTTTTAGTGGACCATGGTTGGAAAATCCACGCAAGTGCTTGTTTGATTTTGACTACTTATATATGATGGTTGTGTTGCTGTAAAATGATCTTTTGCTTAAAACTGAATCCATTAATTTCTCATATGAATAACCACTTCATTTTGTTTAAAATGATGCATGCATAACCACTTCTATGAAGCTACATTGGCCGATGAGAAAGGTGCCTTTTATTCCTACCACACTCTAAATGGAGTTTGAGTTATAATATATTGATAAAATAATGTGCAAACATCTTTCTTCGAGAGAAAAACCACTCTCACAACTTTGATAAACCACTTTGGTAATGCATTTTTAAGACAGATGCTGATGGAAAAGGTACACAGTTTTGCCTGCTGAAGCTTCGACGTGAAAACAAATTTAGGTTAGGGTTTCGTAGTCTCTTCTGCTTTTTTGGGGTTTTTATCTGGTCATTCCCTGGGAGATTGCGACTTGTCATGATCATACAAACAAATACTATAAACTAGCTACAGTAGGTCCACAGCACTGCAGACTGGTTCTCACCTAGAAACAAACCTAGCTAGTTCTATGTTCATTATTTCCTATGATGCATGATTAACACAAGTAGTAATGGATTTTAACAATGTTATTATTGATTTTTTTTTTTTTTTTTTTTTGAATTGCAATTTATTGGAATTAAAGTTCAGTTCTTACCGTGCGGTTGTGGGTAACCCCGTTTCTATCATTGTTTACAATATTTGAAAGAAATGCTGGGCATGTTATTATTGATTGATGGGGTTCCCAAATATATATAATTGTGTATGTGATTAGGCCTGCACAGAACCGAACCGTAACCGCAGACCGAACCGATAACCGCAACAACCGAACCGTAACCGCACCGAACCGATAATCCAACGGTCGGTTACGGTTTTAGTTTTGATAACCGTTAGATCTTCGGTTCGGCCTACGGTTCTACCTATAACCGCACCCTAACCGAACCGAAAAACCGATATATGACAACCGTTGATCTAATTATATCACGACCATCCATCTATTCCCCAAATATAATAAAACCTAACCCTAATTCAGAAATATCAAATTTTTCTTTTCCTCTCTTCTCCACTCCAGCAGCGACAACCACCATTCACAACCTCTATCACCACCATTCACAGCCTCTATCACCGATTCATGAAGAACAACCCCACCATCACAAGAACAACAGATAATATGCATGAATGATTTATGATTAATCACTTATGTTTGAAGGATTTATGATTAAATCACGGAAGTTATTCTTTAAATAGGCATGATATATCTTCTGTTTTGAGTTTGGATTTTGGTTACTGTTTTTGCTTAATTTTTGATAAATAATTGGATCTAAATTTCTTTCTGTTTTTTTTTTTTTTTGTATTTTGAAGTATCATGTTATGTTTGTATTCTTTTACAGGAAATTGGATCTGTTATTATATGAAGAGAGAAAGAAGGTATGGTTATGTTGATGGGAGTAAAAGATAGAGTTTTCAGAGATAGTATGATATGGTGGATCTGTTAAGGGGAATCGTGATCAATTTACTAGTTCTGATTTTTTGAGGATGAAAGCAGTGGAATTAGGTCACTTAATTTGACTTGCTTAGTGTTTTTCTTTCCAAAGTTTGTTGGATAAAACTTTGTTTCTTCATTTTAATGGTTCAATTGTTGAATATGTTTGGAAATTACTTGAATGTAATGTAAGAAAACAACTTCATTTTAATGGTTCTACTGTTAGTACTTTTTCTTGTTCATAATTTTCCCATCGGTATTAACCGATGACAGCAGCACCGTAACCGAAAAGACTCGTGTCGGTTTAAAACCGCACCGAAAAGTGAACGGTTAGGTTACGGTTTTAATTCTGATAGCCGATGTATGTACGGTTTGTTCAACGGTTTTACTAGTAACCGCACCGAACCGAACCGTGTGCAGGCCTATATGTGATGGTTTTTTTGCGGGTGAAAGATTGGTTTCATTTATTTATGGGACTTTGTTGGGTGCACCACATGCAACTTTGATCACAGTTTATATCTACTGGCTATGCTATTGCTATGCCTTTGTTTGTTTTTTTTTTGAAAATCAAACTTTCATTCACAGGAGCTTAAACCAAAATGTTATGATTACAAGAGAGTTCAGGAAACAAATCTAAAGATACCGGAACATAAGAACTTGAAATAGCATTAGACTGTTCATCTAAGAGAGAATGACTGATAACTTCTGGAATGAGACTCCATGTTTGTTGGGAAGCGCTAGCCGATCTAGCCTTTTTGCAAGCAAGTCTGCAGAAGTATTCCCCGTTCTGTGTATGAATTTGAAACCCAAAAAGCTTGTAAACTCTGTCATCCTCTTTTTAACTTCATCTAGAATTCTCTGAACCTGCCAAGATATAGAAGAATCTTTCCCGTTCAAATAATCAATTACATTTTTGCAGTCTCCTTCCATAAAAAAATTTGTTAAGGCCTTTTCTTTCGCCCATTTTGCAGCTTCGTAAACGGCTAATGATTCAGCCTCCTCGGGAGAGTAAGCCCAACCATTTCCTCCTCTTGCTCCTTGATAACCTGCAGCATTACGAATAACCATTCCATAACCTGCTTTTGTATCCCTAGAAATCCAAGCCCCATCCATATTTAATTTTGTAGTTTCACCTTCGGGTCTAGTCCACTGTCTATTAGGTAAAGGCAATAAATAAAGTACTATGAAGTTAAATCCAAGCCCCATCCATAACCTGCTATGCCTTTGTTTACACATGACTAACTCTAGTCTAGTGGTGGCTTTGCCTTCTTGGTTGACGAAGATTTCTTTAAAGAAATAGAAATCAATAACCAAAATTGGCTAAAAAAATTTCTTAGAATGCCAATTTTTACAACTTGATATAGAGAGCTGTTGGAGAAAAACCAACATCAATCGGTTTGTGCAATTAAAAAAAAATAGTATCGACAAATTAAAAAAATATTGTCGTTTTCAATATCGCATAGTCGTTGATGGATGGTTTCTTGCAAAAAATAAACAAAATAGAAACCATTAATCACATGATCTTCGTCTAATGGACAAAGATACCAAATTTAATTGGCCGGAGGTTTTTCAACCATGCATGTGATTTACCGTAAACGCAATCAAGTCTGAATCAATACCAATTTTCGGTGATTACAATTTTATTAAAGGAATAGAAACGGTAAACCATCGTTAGATGGATCTTTTTCTTTCTCTATTGAAAAATAAGAGAAGAAAGAAAAATCAACCTATCTATTACCTATATTTATGGATTATATCCTTTTAAGATAAATTTTCGAGAATGGCGATAATAATATCTCGTGGTCGGGGTTGCAAAGATGTATAAAATTCATTGCAAAGGAACACCCCATGATGCGTATGAAATAAAATGGAACAAAAGCATCATTAACCATTAATGCCAATAGAGAAGAAACACTGTACAAGCTAATGTACGTGTCTATAGACCTGGTTACTTCTCGATGCATGATATGAAAACGGACAAAGGAACAAAGCACCCTGAGATTAATGGGGATAATTTAAAAAATAATAATAAATAACTTATACCTGCTGGACATATTTGTATCTACATGTCAAGGAGTTTAAATCCACCTCAAGGTCTATACGGACGCTTGTATTCGTTTTTTTCGAAATCAAGATTAAGCTACAAATAAAAGACAGAATAAGGATTAGCCACCGATATAAAAATCAATCTAATACGTACAAGCATGTATGCAATTAAAAATATTATATTTTATGAAATATAGCAAAAAAGATTGATCAGATCCGGCATGTCTGAAGAAAATCCGGTCTGTAGAAATATATTTTAGAGCGTGTTGTCGGTAGAGTAACGTGCGTGATAACGTCTTGTAAAAGGGGAAGGAGACAGAAAATAGGGAAAAGAAGTAGAGAGAAATCTTATTCATTAGTAGAATTACAATAGGTTAAGCCTCTATTTATATAGATAGAAGACTTGGTTCCCAAGATATATAAACCCTAATCTTAGACATGAAGGACATCTTAGTGAATAAACTTGGTTTATAACAATCATCGTGTTTTTTTTTTTTTTTTTGTTTGAAAGAAAAACTAAAGATATTCATTAAAAGTCTGCTGGAAAATTAAAAGATACATGAGAGTTTTTGGGCTTCAAGCTTGACACTAACACACTATGGAAGATACACATTCCATTTCTACTGCAATTATTAACCCTAGCAAACCTGGAAAGAAGATCTGCCACTTGATTACATTTTTTACTACTAGAGCTCACAATAACACTACCTATACATTGCACCAAATGCCTACATTCTTTGATAAGGTTACTGTCTTCCCAGGGAGATATAAAACTCAGGCCATTAATGTTATCCATGACTTTTTTGTTTTCACCTTCCACTATGACATTCTGAATTTGAAGTTGAGAAATTCATTGAAGAGCTTTAAGCGCAACAACTGCTTCAGCCTGAGTCACATGCGTTGCTCTCTTTCTACCAGTGTCCATGCCTCCACCAATTGACCTGTAAAATCTCTGATGATTACAATTCCACCAATATGATTACCAGGTAAAACAGATGCATCAATATTAATCTCCGGTTTTCCTCTGTGAGGAGGAATCCAATTATTCATGTTAAGTCTCCTGTTGTCCACTACCCTATTATTATTGGTTATCACCTGCTCCTGATTCAAGTTTCTATTGGTTTGGATTTTACTTTCAGTGCAGAAAGAGTTTATTCTAGTTTTCATGTTGTTTAACAGAGCATCTTTTGCCTTCAAAAACCAACTCACATCTAGACTTCCATATAAACCACATTGTGATCACAATGAGATTTACATTACCAAAGTTTATTCTTGAGTCTCTATTATCCCAAGACTTTATCCACTGCTGAATATCCTGAATGTTGCTAACTTCTTGAGCAATATCTGGAGAGATGGCCTGCCAAACCCTTCTACCAAAATTACAGTGAGCCAGCATATGAGTAGTGGTTTCTTCATCCTCTTGAAAAATTAAACAACTGCTTTCTTGTCTCTGATTATATCTATTTATTAATCTTTGGTTAACATGGAGAATGTCTTGAGCAATTTTCCAGAGGAATAGCTGACATTTATGAGGAATCTTGAGATGCCATAATCCTAACCAGAATTTGGCTTCCCCTCTTTGTTGTTGAGGCTTTGGTTGTATGGCAGAGAATAGCTTCATAAGTAGAATTTACAGTAAACATGCCATTACTGGTGAGAGACCATTGAATACTGTCTTCATGCTGGATGAAAGGTTTAATGTTTAGGATTCTTTCCATCTGATCTTGAGAAAAGTAGTTTTGTGGAAGACCAACATTCCAATTTCTGGTATTCATATCAATGAAATCAGCAAGCTTCATGTGATAAGGAATATCTTCATTTTGATTGAAATTTTCTTGTATTTGTTGTGTTGTATAGCCTTGAATCTAGTTATCTCTGAACGCATAGACAGTTTTTCCATCTCCAATTAGCCATATATGAAACTTTTTAATCCATTCAATGCCTTTGCAAATACTTTTCCATATAATAGATCCCTTATCAGATATGTCATCTTGGATAGGGGTGAGCATGGGCCGGTATGGACCGGTTTTCTCCCCATTCGCATCGATCCAATACATTACGGATTTCAAATTTGGCATCCGCATCCAATCCACATCCAACGGATTTGCATCCAATGGACACGGCGTTTTGGTTAAAATTTATAATAAAGAAAATAAATCCAACACAAATAACTCCTCATAGAACCTACATATCCAATATATGTATCGGAAGTTAAAAATTCCATAAGAATTCCTAAATGATCCATAATATTTTTTAGATTATATAAATGCACTTAATTTAACGGATATGGATGTCCAACGGATTTTCAAAGTTGCATCCGTGCCCGATCCGTAATCCGTTTGATTTCAAAAATTCCATCCACATCCAACCCGTTAACGAACGGTCCAGACATCCATCCACAAATGAACGGTTGGTCCCGGTTAAATCCGCGGATTATGGGCCAAATACTCACCCCTAATCTGGGAGGATATTGTCTTTCTTGAAGTATTTTGACTCTAGAATCAAGGCTCATTTTTTGTCTTTCTCTTGTACTCCTTCTGTCCCACGACCTAGTTGAAGTTTGCACAATTCTTAAGGTAAGGAATGGGAAGGAGTATTTTTAAATATTTTTTTACAATTATACCCTTATGGATAGTAATTTGTAAAATTTGGAAATGATTTATCTCTCAAACTATACCATGGATTTTCGCAAACTTTGTATCGTTAGAAAGCATTTTAAAAAACCTACATAACGGGTATAAACATGGATATCAAATTATATACATTTCTTATACAAACGATAATTAATCTAAATGATAATTTTAAAAATATTCTCTTATTAGGCCGACCGAGCGAAGCGAGGGAGGACTTTATATATGGTGACTTTGTGTCAATGTGAAGCGTGACATTTTTTTCCAATTAGACACAAAAGATTGGATTTGGTTCAACGATGAAAGGACGACACTTGCCCCTCTAAATCAAAATTTTCTTTTTTCATTTAGATATTTTCGTAAATAAACTCAAGAGGAAGGACACTAAGGTATTAGACATTTTCGTAAATAAACCAAAGAGGAAGGGCAGTAAGATATTAGACATTTTCGTAAATAAACCAAAAAAAAAGGGCAACTAGATATAAGAGCCAAATTTTATTATAATTCCTAATGTATCCTATTTCTTTAGGGGTATAATTGATAACCAAACTTTAATATAACATATCTAAAAATCCGTGCCTTGGAAATTTACAAATTTTATCTCGTTGGAAAGGTTTTAAAAAAATCTACGCAATGAGTATAAACAACAATATTAAATTTAAAGTTTTTACGAAAAATTTGGAAAAATATTTATCATTTTAGGCATAATTTTGAAAATAAAATGGAGATCCATTGTGCAAACTACCACAAAAGGATACATAATACTTTATGTAACCATATTTTGGTTTTATGCATCAACTAATTTTCTTTTGGAACTAATAAAACGATGTACTCTCTCCGTTTCAAGAAAAATGATATTTTCACTTTAGCCATAAATTTTCTTTTACAATCCAATTGCAGGAGTGTTTCATTTTTTTTCTTCGGTCGGCCTTCCCACCGTGGCAGCGGTCATCTAGTTTAAAGAAATATGTCAGCTAATGGTGGGACAAAATTTTAAACTAAATAGGTCATCTAATAGTGGGACGGAGGGAGTATTAATCTTCAAGCTGACTTTGTAATGATAGCTTCATTGAAGATTTACAGATTTTTAAAGCCTAAGCCTCCCCATCTTTTTGGGATTGAAACTGCACCCCATGAAATAAAATAATACCCTTTGCCATTACTCTTATTATCGGGTCTGCATCACCAAAAATTTGAGCACCAGAAAATTTCACCAGTTTCCATCCTCATTTTTGGCAGGAGAACGGTGTAGGAAGGGCTATTCTATGCTATGCCTTGCATTCTTGGAAACTACAAATTAAGGGAGAGGAGGGTATACATTACGAACCAGTGCAGCCTGAAAAGATTGGTGAAACAATGCACTGACAGACGCACGTCATGATGTGATTTTAAAGGGAAAAGATAAGTTATAAGCAAGCCAGCCAACTTTTAACCCTCTGTCTTATACTCTAGTTAACTTGTCTCGAGAGTACTTTACTCTCTTGTCATTGGGAACTGGTACTGTTTGAACATACATAGCTAGCTACATCAATAGCTCTATCCTCTTGATGCCGTTGCATGACCCATTTGTTTAGAGATAGATAGTACATGGTTTTGAAAATGTTGTTGTTCCCATGGCATGCACGCAACTGCTTGTCTGAGTTTGACTGCTTGAATGAAAAGTTGGAATGGCATGTGGTGGGGTACTGATGCTCGATGTTTGTTACTGTAAAAGGATCCTTTTGTTTAAAACTGAATCCACTTCTCATATGCATGCATTGTATCATGTAATTTCATGAATTAATTTCTGCTGAACTCCATATTAAATTTTCTTGATCTTTTGACTAATGGTAAATCCATCTTTTATCACAATCCCATGTATGTGCATGGAGGATTACACGTCTTGAATGCTTTTTAAATAATTCCAAACTGTTTCTTATCGGGTATGGAGCTCCCATCCTATATTCCTATGTCATGGCGAGATGCACATCCTCGATAAAAACCGTGATAGAGGAGGCATAATTATCCATGGTAGAGATCTCAAGAAAAAAAAGGAACTAAAAGGGTATACTTACTAGTAGTACTTCTATGAAGGATTAGGAAACTACATTAACCGATGAGAAAGGTGTCATGCTTTTGTTCCCATCACTCCACAGAAGTTATATTGGAATATCAGAAGGAAAACAAGGGCCATGCCGTGCAAAAGTATGAGCACAGCAAACTGTGATATAGCAGATATTTAGC
The DNA here is from genome assembly GCA_023531295.1 of Papaver armeniacum. Taxonomy (NCBI): domain Eukaryota; kingdom Viridiplantae; phylum Streptophyta; class Magnoliopsida; order Ranunculales; family Papaveraceae; genus Papaver; species Papaver armeniacum. The sequence continues at coordinate 194,547 of JAJJWW010016970.1, read as the reverse complement.
CTCGTTTGATTGGGGCCATGGATATTAATTAGGGGTCTCTCATTAGAGGACAAAAAAATGTCACCCAAACCTAATATGGGTCACCCCTTAACAAATTTTTTCTAAATGCCTAAACTGCCCCTGAATGATTAGTATAAAAAACTTAATAAAGTTAATTTAATTAGTGTGGTTAGATTAAAATCAGATTTTAGAATCAATTTTTTTTTTCTTTTTTTTTTTGAGTTGAGAAGAAGAAGAGGAGGTATTAGAGGAAAACTTGGGGTTTTTAGAAATGAGTAATTCAAATAGGGGAAATGATGTTGGAGTAGGTTGAAGTAACAAAGATGATTGTGTTGATGGTAAGATTATCTTAAATTCTCTCATGGATTGGATATATATCACAACACAGAGAAAGAGTCGTCAATGTCGAGGGATGTATACCCCAACGACTCTATAAAGTCGTCAATGTATTGACACCAAAAATGACGTCTCAAACCTGCAACTTTTCCAGGTTATGAAAAATCGTCAGGGTAATATGATATACCCTGACGACTCTTAGCTTGGGTCACAAAGAGTCGTTATTTTGTGTGTCTATAGCAAGACGACTCTGAAATTTTTTGGGACAGAGAGGTTGTTTGTTTTTCACCTGAGGTCGTTGACGTTTAAAAAAGGGTCGTACATAGAGGATCGTCATAGGTTTCTATATTATGTTAACGACTCTAATCTAGGGTAAAAAATATGAAAACCAGAAATATGTAATGATTTTTTATGGACTCTACATGCATATGAAAAATCGTTTGGGTTTAGGCTTGTCGAATTGACGACCCTTTTACTGTAACTGAAATTTCGGGTGAAGATTTTTTTTCTTTTTTTCTTGGAGTCGTTAATGGAGGAGAAGAGAAGAGTCGAGAGGATGAGAGGGGAGGGAGTGATCTTTTTGTTTAGAACTAAAAATGAATTGGGGCTTAGGATTAAGGGTTAATAGGTTTTTAAGATTTATTTTTAGTGAAGGGTAAAATAATATTTTCACGATCAATTTAATACGCCCCTGAAAAATTTGAGGTGCAAATAAAATGTCAAGGCCCCAGTTAATATTCATAGGCCCCAATCAAACGAGGACATTTAGATGTGTGAGAACGAGAATTCGTTTTCAAAAAATTGCATTGCAACAGCTTTGCCGGCCCTCTAAGTTACCATCGCCAACTTGGTTCCATAGAGCATGTTAATAATAGAAGAAGAACGAAAGAAAGGAAAGCAGAAGACACGTGGCAGTTTCTTGTTGATATATATATATACTAGATCTTAACCCGTGCCGTAACGGCACGGGATGTTTTGTCTCTAATACGATATTGTTCACATTTTTCTTGCTTCATTTTATTCGTGAGTAATTATTTTGATATTCAAATAGGTTTTGGGAAACAAAATGGGTTACCTGATCTTTTTATTTTTTTACTTAAGCATGTTATTCCAATTTATTATCCGGATCTTTTAGTAATAATGTTGTGCCAACATGAAAATAAAATAAAAAAATACAAGAAATAAAATTTTTCCCTATTTATTGTTCCATCATACCATAATTTCAAACTTCAAAAAGAATATTTCATCTAACAAGACATATACCTAAACCGCCAATCCAACTCCATGATGTTTATGAATACTTTTGTTCCGAAATTATTGATAACTAAGGCTCTAAGGAGTGAAGCAAAAACCCATAATATTTTCCCTACTATAGATAAACACTATTTATTTATTTTTTGCAAAATGTGAGAGTTATAAAAATGAAGAACCCTTGGCTATTGGAAGGTTTGAGATATACACATGTGAGTTGAAAAATAAACTTATAATAGTAAATCAAAACATGTGTAAGATTATTTCTCAATCATATTGATAACATAATATTGAAGAAATTCGTGGATAAAAAGATTTCACACCAACTATGCTAAGTAGTGCATGAATGACGTTCTCACATCTAGTGTTACTCAAGTAATTTGGAGTTTTAAAGAGCATAGTCATATTGATATTTGTATCTACATAAATTCAACTAACCTTCCGAAGAAAAATTATTAGTTTCAAGGTAGAGTCGACACCTCGCCTTCAATGTATACAACACACATTGGGTTTAATCGTCCTTGAGATTAAACAAATACCCCAATATTAGTCAAATAGTGTCTACAAATACGGGATCGAAACAATGTGATAACGGGAAAAATGAGAGACTAACATCAGTTCTACAAAGAAAATACCCTATATGTATCAAAGTTTGTTAACCAAACATGTATTCAAATTAAAAAGTCATCAACTTAACACAAAAATATAAAAGAACCCAAGTTAAATCAATACTTGCATAAACAAAACTTATAAGAGAATTTTATAATTATTAAATACCTTTAAAATCACTATTAGAGATTTAATTGCATGCCCCGAGCTTAGGAGGAAATCACCGGATTAATTTGTAGAAATTTCACTTGGATATGTAGCAATTCGAGAGAAGTTTACACTGGTGGTGATGCGTTCCATCTAAGTGTTGTTCGATTGATTATTTTTTTTAGAAGGTTTCGGTTTTCATTGGACAAACCGAGAGGGAGCGTTTCATTATATTCATTATCATTCAGAAATCCAAGACCAACTCGCCCTATGCTTACTGATCTCAATACAACCTTAGATTTATCTATTGGACGGAGAAACCTTGATACTAAATATGTAGTTTTTAGTGTTATTTATTATATAACATGACATCCAAATGTTTTCTTCTTCTTCTTAATTTTCATGTATTTTAACCGAGTTTATATTAGCATTTAGACGATCAACCACATTTCTAATTTATAGTGTTATCCTTTTGTAGCAAACATAATTAACATAGTCAATTACTACTCATCAAAACCTAGCCCGATACCACAAACCACCGGATATTACTTCTTTCTCCACCACCACCATTTTCCATCCCTCGTAGAATATTGGGCGCACTTATAACTTTTAATCCCACACGTCATGTATAAAGTTTAGATTTAACAAACTTAGGTCGTCAATTAATTTATTCAACTATATGTTTTTTGTTAATACTGAAAATCATGCGTACGAACGGTTACCAAAGATAGCAGTGGCACCAAAAACAACCATTTTGTCTTATATGATTTGGTATCATCCCAAAAGTATTTTTTATCCGCCTTTTTTGATCGTGTCAAAAAAAACCAACTATACTTTTCACAATACAATGTTACCCATCATGTAAAAAATTTTATTATTTTTGATTCAAAAAGAAAAAACTAATACCACCGCCATTAAAACCATCCAAATACCACTATTTCTTCCACCAAAACTAATGTTACCGCCTCCACCACTTTGTAACACATTCCACCGCTTCCACCACTTACTTCTTCCTCTACTACCACCACCACCACTAATATCTATTGAAATAATTTTTGTCAAAATTATTACTTATTTATGGAGATATGTATTAATATTAATTAAGGGATATTTATGATGTAAAATTAATAAATCATTTATCATGAGAAATTAATGTTTCCTAAATTAATAAAACACTTATACTAATTAATATTTAAGTTGAACAAACCATAACCATAGATTTATCTTCTCTCTAGACAAATCACTTATACTAATTAATAAAATACTTATACTAATTAATATTTAAGTTGAACAAACAACCACTTTGTTGATTTATCTTTTTATCAATTCCAACCAAGGTGGAACAATGGTTAGAGGCCACTCTTATGACACAATAGGTCATGAGTTCGAACCTCCATGTTATAATTTTTAAAATTCAATATCTTGACTTGAGTATTCATTTTTAATTCATAATATTGGAATGAACACCACGTGTGCGACTTGTAGGGTGTGGCACGGAGGATCACAGCCTTTGATTTATCTTTGCCAAGGATAAATCCTGACCACCACTCATATAGGCAAAGTTAGCCTTGGTGCACGTGCGGGTTATGGGTGTGGTATGCACAACCACGACCGTAGATTTATCTTTGCCCAGAATAAATCCTGGCCACCACTCAGAAACAAACTGTGCTTTATATTGTAGATATATATATATATATCTCTAATATAAAACAAAGCATGGACAACTTAGCTTAGATAAAGGACGCTCTGGATTCATTCTTGGGGAAGCTAAATCTATGGTTGTGGTTGTTTACATCATTATTGTATCATTAATTTTAGAATAAATACTTAATTAATCTCTTATCATAAATGTCTTATAATTGTCTTAATAAATATACTTCATTAAATAAATAATAAATTTGTTAATTAAGAAACATAATAACTTTTAAATTTTTTTTATCCAATTCCATTTTCTAAATATATTTTTATTAAATAAATAATTATTATATTAATAATTATATCAATAGAAATTAGGGATAACCAGGGTGGTGTTTGAGAGTGGTGATGCATGGAGCCGGTGACGATAGTGATGGTGGTGGAAAAGGTAGTGGTAATGAGTCGTTCGCGGCGGTGGTGCGGGTTGATGTCGTAGTGAAAAAATGTTTATTGTATGTCGTTTGAACAAAAATGGAAGTGGTAAGATGAATAATCTCATAAGTTGACATAGCCTACAAAGTAATATCATGTTTATTGTATGTTTATTGTATGTTTATTGGTCATAGGTAAGATGACATGGCTAAAGTTGGGATAATTTTTTGAGGTCTCACTACATGCTTCACTCGGTGGTTTCTTGAGACATATAATTCGGTCAACCTACGTGAGAAACATAATATTTAAAAATGTGAAAAACAATTATCGGTTATATATAGCCAACAAAAAAATAAAAAGGTTAAAATTGACATAATCTTTCTAACTTATTATGGACAATTGTCATTTTTATTCTTGCAATAGATACATCTAAGGTTGTAAGTGTTTCTCATAACTAATGATTAAAAATTTATCTAACGTCAAAAATTTATTTAACAAATTACTAATTTTTCATTTATCTTTCATAATAACCATTATATTAATTTTCCATGGTAGACGTTGCATCAAAAACGATAATAACTAAATTATTCTATTAACAAATATTTTTATTAAATAATGATATTAAATATAATTCGATTAACTAATGTCTAAATTGGCCAACATTTATTAAGTGGATCACAATGGTGTAAAGGAAAAAAAGTTGTCGTGTGGTTGGAAATGGTGATGGAAGCTATTTCGGATCAACAAAAATGGTGGATGGTGTTTTTGTAGTCGTAAGTATTGGTGACCAAATTGCACCAATTGACTAATTTCGCATCGTCTCACATATTTCTTATTAAATGGTAGAATGTTATTTTTGTTCAATAATGATGGATAACATAGTCTATTGGCATTAGGTCAAGTGGTTTACCATTTGACTACTAGCTATATTTTTAAGCGGTGATACGTATTATTTACGGTGTCGATTGTTTTAAATTTTTTTAACTACATTAAAATTTATTTTGGTTTTTACTCACTAATTCCCCGCTCCATTCACATAGCACTACTTACCACTCAACCACATCTAGATCCTAAATTTGGGGAGTGAGAAACCCTTTTGATGAGCGGGTGAGTCATGACTGAATAATCTTGACCAGTACTGTGTGGACATGTGGATCTGAGTGGTAAGTAGTGTTGTGAATTGAGTGGGAAATAGCATTTTCGTTATTGAGAGAATACGATATTTCGTTCAATCATTTTTAGGTAATAAGGATAAAGTGTCGGCTATTTGCTAAATTTTGTGAACTTTTCCATTGGTTTCACCAGCGGAGGAACGGGAACAAAAAAAAATGTCACAAACATAAGACTAAGTCCTACGCGCTACATTGAGCTGTTAGATTAGCAGTTAAGTGTTGCAATTCAAGAAAAAAAAAGTGTAGCGAATTTGTTAACACTAGTTCTCTCTCCTAACATGTGCTCGCAGTTGAACTAGCAGCGAGATTGAAATTCAGCGCTAAAAAATCACATTTACGCTGAATGGTTCAGCGCTGGGAGATTTATTTTTTTGATCTGACGGCTGAGATTTAAAGCGCTGAACCAAACAGCGTTGAGTAGTGGTCCCAGCTGACGTGGGATGCTAATCTAGTTGCTAGATTAGCACTCCCATGGGACTCTAGAGGTAGTCCTAGCTGACGTAGACGGCTAATCTAACTGCTAGATTAACACCTATAGGACTTGGCCTTCCAGTAGAAAATTATCCGTGTGATACTTAAATATTTTCTCATATGTACTTGCATTTTGTTCTATGTATATAGAGATTAACTTAGCCTGTTGCGTAGCCAGAAATTAAAATTAAAGGGGATAATAAAAAAATTATATAAAGATGTGGACTTTAGTGGTCTAAAACTGAAATATTAGGTGGGCTAATAAAAATTATAGGATATATTTAAGGACTTTTTGATGGTTTTTATAATTTTAGATGGGGATAAAATCGATACTTGATATATTCTTAGATCCGTATCATGCCTCTCGATTGTTCTCATTCATAGTAGTTGTTTTGTTATCTTTTTGATACCCTAGATTAGTGGTCCCTAGACTACATCAAAACTCGTTAAATTAGAGTGAATTTTGGCAATTACAGGATTCGAACCCGTCCTCCGTAATTAGGGCTGTCAATGGATATTCGATATCCGGTACCCGTTTCCGAATATCCGGATTCCGTTAGGTTAATATCCGACATAACGGTTATCCGATATCCGATAACCTTAACGTAACGGATATCCGTTTATTAACATAACGGTACCGGTTAAGGGAGTTTCCGTTAGGTTAATATCCGATACCGTTAGTGTATAACTATATCATAAAATTTTCGGAAATTTTCGATACCTAATACCCTTTAGGTTTACTCTTTAGCCATTTGATTACGTCTCTCCTAAGTAAATATCGGAAATTATCGAATATTAACGGAAATTAACGGAAGTTATCGGAAATTATTGAATATTAACGGAAATTATCGGAAATTATTGGAAGTTTTTTGTATCATGAGTAGATAACGGAAATTATCGAAATAATATCCGATATCCGATAGCTTATCCTTAACCTTATCGATATGGAATTTTTGAATTCCGACGGATATTATCGGATACCGGATATCCGATAACCCTTAACCTTAACCTTATCAGTATTGCCAATATCCGATGGATTTTTATCCATTGACAGCCCTATCCATAATGGGAGGGAGCATGCCAACCACTAGACCACTTGGTGATTGGCCATAGTAGTTGTTGAAACATCTAGACAACAACCAGGTTGGAATCCTCAACTTCCTAAAGAGCTTTTAATCCGTTCAATCATAAAATCAAGGTCTATTCTGGATTTAGGTTTCCAAATCACAACTGTATTGCAAGGAAAATACATGGCGTGGTAGAATGAACACAAGTGAGACTACTAACTTCAATTTTTTCGTCTACTTTTTATAACCTGACTAGTTTGGAGCTTAGGACCATTATTTGGTGTCTATAGATTACTTCGTCTACCCAATAGAAAATGATAAGGGTATCTAAATTTGCTGAAACTATCAATTTATCCTCTTTTAAATATTAATACTACCAATTTACCGTCAATTAACTCCTAATAATAAAACCTAAAACTAAAATCAGATACATTTTCATTCCATCATAAACTGGTTACTCTTCTCTTTTTTTTTTTTTCTTTTTTTCTTTTTTTTTTTTTTTTTTTTTTTTTTTTTGATACCAAAACATCGACGATCCAAAAACGATTATTTGTTTTTTTTTTTTCCTATAAAATTTCAAAAAAAACAAAAGCAAAGCATGCTACTAACAGGAAATTTCCTAGTGAGAGTAATCCCGTAATTGCTCAAGTTCTTTGAAACAAACCGAAGAACACAACGGTTGAGGAGGAAGAACAATTTTTGATCGCACACCAAGAGGAGGAAATGGCTCGAACTAGGTTTAAATAACATGCAATCACTCAAAAATTAGAAATTTTGAAATCAAATTTTTCTGTGTTTACCAGATTCGGTTTATGTCAATGTATTTATGAACCGATTGCATATAGAAACAGTTTATGTTCATGCCCACAAACATCGATTGTCCTGCTTGTGTTTTCTTGTTTGAGAAATTTAAACCAGAATCGGTCAATGTTAATGTCCACATAGCCCGGTTCAGTTACTGTATGGATAACTGTTTTTCTGTAACGTTTTTTGTTAGAATCGGATTACATGTGTGCCCACAAAAACCGGTTGTGTAGCCTTTGATTTCATAACTACTTAGCCTATAATCAGAATTACATGAGCACTTATAAAAACCGATTGCTGATGTGGTATGTTAGGAATCAGACTTTATATGTGTATCAAGTAAACCGATTCCTGTAAGAAAAAGATGCCCAGTTTTCTTTTCTTTTTTTTTTTTTTTTTTTTTTTTTTTTTTGTTAGAATCGAATTACATGAGCACTTAAATAAACCGATTGTTGATGTGTTACGTTAGGAATCGTTCTTTATATGTGTATCGAGTAAACTGATTGTATACCTTGAATTCAAACATATACATTCAATTACATTGTTGTTTGTCTCTTATCTCCGTATGTTCCAGGAACAACAAGGGAAAGCAACAAAGACAAGCCGAGAAGAAATATACGAAGAAACATGACCTTGCATCTCCTCAGAGTTTTGGACCTCGTCGAAAGGATGGTAACAATCTAGTCGCTTCTCAGCGAAGGGTATCGGGGAGTAAACCCAAATCCAAAGGGATCCGCATCAATGACCCACCATATCAAGTGGAGCAACCAACACAAGAAGAATCTGATTTTGCTGCACCTACTGAAGAAAATGGTGGTGATATATATGTTGTTGAAGAATAAAGTGGTGAGGAGGAAGTTAATGAAGAAGAAAAAGACAAGGAAGTTGGTGAAGCATAAAATGAGAAGGAAGTTGATGAAGAAGATTGTGACAAGGAAGTTAGTGAAGAATAAAGTGAGAAAGAATTTAATGAAGAAGAAAGTGATAAGGAAGTTGATGAAGAAGAAGGAGAAGTTCAAAAACAAGTGCAAAAACAAGTCCAAGGAGGAAAAGTTCAAGAACAAGTGTAACAACAAGTCCAAGGAGGAGGTTCATGAACAAGGTAAGAAATATGGTAAAAAAGATGGTCTGAAGAAGAAGAAAGGGGATCACATGCCCGACTCGCTGAAGATGTTTCCTCGCGGCCCTAATGATTCCGTTTTATGGGTTACCCGGTGATGAAGGAAAGTTGTTATGGGGGTACAAATAGAGTAGGGCCGTTATCGTCTGCCATACCATAGTAACTACCTAAACCTTATGTTATGTAAGATGAAACTTATTATTCGTTTAGTGTTTTGATTATTGTGTATCGATTTTTTTTTGTTTTATAGGATCACAAGGATCTCGTTCGTTGTATGAATCCAGGATCGTCAGTGAGTATGATGAAGAATTGTCCACTAGAAGCACCAGAATCAACCATAGGAGAAGTTGAGGAAGTAATAGAGCTAGTCAAATCTACGGGGAAACAGATACTTTCCATCTCCCGTTAGGTGAAATGTCCATAACTCCAAATAATGCGAAGTTGATTACCGGGATAAGCATAGAAGGTAAAGTTCTGAAGCGTAAATCCTACGCGCAGAAGCTTGAGTAGGCCAAGATTTACGCCTTCACCAAGGATGTGTTCCAATGGGATGAGGAGAAGACCAAGGAAGAGATGCTAGTAGGTAAAGCAAAGCAAAGGATATTCCATCTCGCAGGTTTGAGGCACCTCTTCATGGGAATAAAGAAACTTCGTGCTGATGGAAAAGAGGTGACCAAGGAACGTATCTTCGCTACGGCTAATGCATATTTCCTCTACATCCGGGCTATTATCTTCCCCGATGTTTCCGGTGCCCATGTGAACGCCAATTTTATACAGCTGTTGCAACCATTTGATAAGATTTACGAATACTCTTGGGGCTCTGCCATCCTTGCACACTCGTTGAACGAGTTGAGAAAGGTTTCTAAGGCTCAAAGGAACCAAATCGGAGGGAACATGGCTCTTTTACAGGCGTGGATATATTTGCACTTCCCAATATTTGTTGAAAGGGCTTTTGTGAACAAGCAATGGTACGGTAGGTGTTATGGAGACAAATAAACCTACAACAGTAAGTCGAAGTCCCAAAATGTGGAATATCTGAAGTTGAGACGCCATTTGGACAACTTAAAGACGAAAGATGTTGTTTTTGACCCTTACAAGGATGTATTAACTAAAGGAAAAGGAAAGATAGCTGGGAGCGCCGAGCAAGAACGTTATTTTGGGCCTTTGTTTCACCCAATAGGATATGTAATGTACAACTCTAAGAGAGTCACAAGACAATGAGGATACGTCAAAAAATCCCAAACGAGCACAAGAAGTTTGATATCGATGAGAAGAAAAAAAACGAGTCATTGGATAATAATATTGAGGTTGTTCACCACCTTTTACCATCATGTGAATACTAGGATGAGAAAAGGTACAACAAACATGATATGGATGGTCATTCGAAAACATATGATAAGGCAATTCCGGATTACATGTCATGGTACCTAAACGTTTCGCATACTTGAGTGATACGAGTAAATGGAGTCAAAACTTATATCTTAAACTTATTGTCAAATTATGTTTGTTTATGTTACCTAGTTTATGAATGACTAAATGTGGTTTGTTTTGAAAATTATTTGTGTTTGCCTAAGACGCGACAAAAGAACCAACTACAATGTGTCTTTGTACAAAAAATCCAGGTTTCTGGCAGTTTTTTTAGTAAGAATCGGTTTACGTTTACCTATATAAAATACAATTCTCACAGTCTTCAGGGGTACAATTTCAAAATCGGTTTTTGGGGGGTGCATAACATAGACCGATTCTGGAAATTTCATTCACCTTTAAGTGTTCAGAATCGGTTTATACGGATACTTTTAAAGTCCGATTCTGAGAAAACAAAAAATCCAGAATTTTGATAACTTTAAGAATCAATTTATGTGGGCATCCCATGTAATCCGATTCTTGAAAGGAAAAGTGGTACTTTTTGTTTATCTTTTTTTTTATAAGAATCAGATTACAAGTGCAATATTAAAAACCGATTATCAAAAATCCGATTTTTACAACCTTCATAATCGGTTTATGTGGACATCCCATGTAATCCGATTCTTGCAAAGAAAAGTGTCACTTTTCCTGTATCTTTTTTTTTATAAGAATCAGATTACAAGTGCAATATTAAGAATCAATTATTGAGAAGCTTATTTTATATGATTTTGCAAGGACACAATCTGTTAGAGCACTACTCGGTTGAACTCTCAAGCGTTGCTATCTCAAGCTTGTTTGTCAAGTTTAGTTGATCAAAACTATATACTTGATTTCTAGTCTACTTATAGTTATGTCTCGGATTATGATAAAAGTGTGTAGTTGAGCATTAGACGTCACGACGTTCACCAATTGAAGAAGAAGATCTACTGAAGAGCTTGGAGGAAATTCATCAACAAAAGGTATGTGGAGACTAAAACTTATCTATCACTCATAAGTCTATTCTATTCTAGCTTCTAAAGAGACTAAGTCGTATAGATATACAAACTTTGCGTTATACGCATTTGAAATTTCGAGCCGAGTTTATCTCGTTTATATATTTGTCAAAATACGTGTTGGAAGCTTTTTATCTTTAGCTTAACTTCATCATCTACTTGATGAGTTTAGTTGTTGACAAATTATATTTTTTTGGAAACTAAATATTAAGTCAAGATGATCATGTGAAAATTACCTTGAACATCTTACATGATTTGTATGAGACAATCATTTGATGTTAACTTGGGAAGTTTCATATTGATAAATTATTAATCATTTGTGAAAAAAGTGGAGGTACAACAACCACACCCAACAATTAGTTTGGCAATCTGAATAGACAAACTCCAATATACTTTCAAGAGAATCAACTAGATAGTCAGACTCAATCTATAGAAAAGTATATCAAAGAGTATTACATCTCTATCCCTTAATTCAATCTGTAATCAACAAATAAGAATTTGCGAGCCCGATTGAATATAAGAGGAATAACTCGAACGGTACCAAAGACCAATGTTCAAGGATCAATCAATTTTAATCAACAACCAAAGGTCGGATTTACCAATTGATTGATTCAACGCACAACCGGTGATACTTCAATTATATAATAAAATATAATGCGGAAAAAAAATAATACATACACCAGAATTTTGTTACCTAGGAAAACCGCAAATGCATAAAAACCCTGGGACCTAGTCCAGATTTGAACGCCACATTTTATTAAGCCGCTACAGACACTAGCTTACTACCAATGAACTTCGGACTGGACTGTAGCTGAACCCAAATCAATCTCACATTGATTCAAGGTACAGTTACGCTCCTTACGTCTCTGATCCCAGCAGGATACTATGCACTTGATTCCCTTAGCTGATCTCACTGACAACCAAGATTTACTATAACCCAAAGTCGAAGACTTGATAAACAAATCTGTCTCACACAGAAAAGTCTATAGGAATAGATAAATTTGTCTCCCATAGAAATACCTACGAGTTTTTTTCTGTCTTAGGATAAATCAAGGTGAACATGAACCAATTGATATATCGGACTTATATTCCCGAAGAACAACCTAAAAATATTAATCACCTCACAATAATCTTAATCGTATGGTAGCGAAACAAGATAATGTGGAATCACAAACGATGAGACGAAGATGTTTGTGACTACTTTTTATCTTGCCTATCGGAGAATAAATCTCGACCCACTCTTAAAGAAGATAGTACTCAAACACGATAGAAGATGCAAGATCAGATCACGCAACTACAGAGAAAATAGTTGGGTCTGGCTTCACAATCAAAATAAAGTCTTTAAGGGTTATCCTACATGGTTTCGTGAAAAACCTAAGGTGAAAGGAGAATCGACTCTAGCTTATGAAAACTATCACACATAAGGTGTGGGGATTAGGTTTCCCAATTGCTAGAGTTCTCCTTTATATAGTTTTCAAATCAGGGTTTGCAATATAAGTTACCTTGGTAACAAAGCATTTAATAATCATAGTTAGATGAAAACCTTATTAGTTTCAAGCTAATATCTTTCAACCGTTAGATCGAACTTAGCTTGTTACACACAAATGAAATGTACCTTCAATTAGGTTTATGTAACCGTACCTAAATGTGTACACCATGTTGGCTCAACAATAGTTAACCAAGGTTATCCATATGAACACTCTCATATAAACCTTATTCATCTTAACCATAAGGAGTTCAAATGACTCAAACGAAACTAGTGAAAGAGTTGTTCAATTGCTATATTCTCATAGAAGTATACAAGAACACAAGTGAAGCAAAATCGGTTTGATTCACTTGAATCAATTCATGAAAATTATAGCCACGGTTTGCAAAAAATGCATTTCCCTATTATATAAATGTATTAGTTCATGTACATAACCGATTTTAGAACTTTAACCTTCAAGTATGCAAACGTGTACGCATACTTGAAATACCCGGACTGAGTTTGGGTTTCGCTAGTACGCAAACGGGTACACATACCTCCAATCCCAACAGAAAATCTCGGACATGAACCTTACGCCGGTATGCATACGTGTACGCATACTTTGGTTCCCGGATTTCCCAAACTAACAGGTATGCATACGTGTACGCATACTATGGTTTCCGGATATGGATAACATATGTGCAAGAGTACACAACATGTCACAATCCAATAATAGTTAAGTGTTCTAAACTCTTATTTCAATCATTGAAACTTTCTTAGAGGTTGACAATAGTCGTTTTCACACACTATTAGCATCAAAACAGTTTCAAAATATTGAAATAATCATAAAGAAACATTCCAAGTCTACACCAAATATTTGTATCACACAAACCATGTAAGATATTACTCGGCAATTTTCACATGATCATCATCTTTTGACTTTCATCAAGATTATAAGATGAACTTGGTCGAAGTGAAAGCTTGCCGACACATATTCCGAGAAATATGTAAGCGAGTTAAACTCAGCTCAAAATCTCAAATGTGTATAATAGAAAACTATATCGTAACACGACTTATGTCTCAATATAGGAAATAGAGTAGAAATAGACTTTCCAAGTGATAGATGAGTTTCAGTCTCCACATACCTTTTTGTTGGTGAAGTTCCACAAGCTCTCCTTAGTAGTTCTTCGTCTTCAATGATGAACGTCGTGAAGTTTAATGCTCAACTACACAATCTATCCTAGTCCGAGACATCTATAAGTAGACTAGAAATCAAGACTTATAGTTTTGATCACTAACATTGACAAACAAGATTGAGATAGTAACGCTTGCGAGTTCGATCGAGCAGTGCTCTAACAATCTCCCGCTTTGTCAATTTTAGTGGCAAAACTATCAATACATATGGATTACAAAATAAATAAACTTTGTAACTTCTCATCCAAATGTTTGATCTCCTTGGTTCTTCAACATTACTCAAAATCTTAGCCACTTTCAAGTACTCCAATGATTCCAAATTAGTTCAAATCAGCATCATAGTTGTTGAAGATACGTAGTTATAAGAATGAGAAAACAGTTGCTCTCAATCATTGTTATACAGTGTCATAGTATCAATTACACAACATCAAAGTTCAATTGTATCACAACTTTGACAATAATACTATGGTGATATGTATCACTCCCCCTTAGTCAATACTTCATCTCACAGTGAAAACCACTCTTACTTACATAATGATCTGTAAACCATATGTATTTGTAGTGTGAACTACACATTATTAATTATCCCCCTTTTTGTCAATAAAAATTGGCAAAGGTACGACAATTAGTGGGATCCTCATGAAATTTCCATAGAGATACTTCATGACCAATAGAGAACAACATATCAACTTAACATAAATTCAACTACTAGGATACCTAACAGAAATTCAACTACTGAAAAAAAACAGAATTGAAGTAGCACTTAAACTGGAATTCCAAACTCTATTACATAACAGATCGAGATAAGTACAGGTGCAAGAGTTTAGGAAGGACTAATGAACCAAAACAACACCAATAGACTGCCGTAAGTGTTGAAAAGTAATAGTATCTAATGGTTTGGTGAGAATGTCAGCCAATTGTTGTTCGGAAGGCACAAATTCCATATTTATGATACCATTTTCATATAAATCTCGAATAAAATGATACCTTATATCGATGTGCTTAGTTCTTGAGTGCTCAACGGGATTCTCGGTGATTCGAATCGCGCTCGAGTTGTCACAAAAGATCTTCATTATTTCAGTATCAATTCCGTAATCAGCTAGCATTTGCTTCATCCAGAGAAGTTGAGTACAACATGAGCCTGTAGCAATTTATTTTGCTTCACCTGTAGACATGGATTTTGAATTTTGTTTCTTGTTATCCAAGCCACAAGATTCAATCATACATAGTAGAAACCCCCTGATGTAATTTTTCTGTCTTCTACACATCCTGCCCAATCAGCATCTGAATAGGCAGAAAGGTCAGTGTTAGTATCAAAAGTGTAAGATACACCATACCTGACAGTGTGATTGACGTATCGTATGATCCTTTTTTTACGGATGCAAGATGAGATTCCTTTGGATTTGCTTGAAACCTAGCACATCAACCAACACTAAAAGCAATATCAGGTCTAGTAGCTGTAAGAAATAAAAGACTTCCCATGATAGACCGATAGATTTTATGATCCACATTTACACTTTTCTCATCTCGATGTAGTTTACCTGTGGTAGGCATGGGAGTCAATTTTGGAGTGGAGTTATCAAGATCGAACCTTATGAAAAGATCCCTTGCATATTTTTCTTGAGATAAGTAAATTCCATCCTTGTGTTGTTGAATTTATAAACCCAAAAAGAATTTTAATTCACCAACATTGCTCATTTCAAACTCCTTGCCAAGAGATACTTGAAAATCTTTTGCAAGTTTCTCAGATGTTGATCCATAGATGATGTCATCTACATAGACTTGAGCGATAACAACATCCTTCCCACTCCATTTGTTAAACAATGTTTTATCACTCCACCCCTCGGAAAACCTTTCCTAAGAGGGAAGTAGTCAGTTTTTCGAACCAGGCACGAGGTGCTTGTTTTAACCCATATAATGCATTATTAAGTTTAAGGGCATGATCTAGGAAATCAGGTTTTCCAAATCCCTTAGGTTGAGCGACATAAACGTCTTCCTTTAAATTTCCATTTAAGAAAGCGGATTTACTGTCCATTTGAAACAGCTTAACCTTAAGAAAAAAAAGCATGAGCTAATAATAAGCAAATGGACTCAAGGCGTGCCATAGGATCAAAGGTTTCGTCAAAGTCGATTCCTTCAATTTGTGAATATCCCTGAGCGACAAGTCTAGCTTTGTTTCTGACAATGGTGCCAAATTCATCAGACTTGTTCTTGAATATCCAATTAATACCAACAATATTGATATTGGGGGTGGGGGTGGGGGACAAGGTACGAGCTTCCATACATCTTGTCTTTGGAACTGGTTTAACTCTTAATGCATTGCATTCACCCAAAACGGATCGCTAAGAGCTTCTTCAATATTTATAGGTTCTACTTGCGATAGATAAAAACCAAAATTACAAATATTTTGAAGTTGTCCTCTCGTCTTAGATGTAGAATCTCCCCCACTAATAATAATGTTAGTATCATGATTTTTTGAACCCAGAGGTGCTGCGGAGGGGCACGTTCTTGTTTTACAGTAACAGTCTGACTAGGGATTTTCTCCTCATCACTGAAACAAAAATTACTTAGATCGTCAATGATAACATTTGCGATTCTATCATGACTTGGGTTCTGAGATTAAAAACTCTGAAACCACGACTATCAGATGCATAGCCAGGAAAAATACCTTCATCGCTTTTCGAGTCAAATTTCTCTTTCTGTCCACGGTCCTTTAGAGTGTAGCACTTACTGCCAAACACACTGGGATAGTGTAAGTTGGGTTTCTTACCGTACCACAACTCATATGAAGTGTTTAAGGTCTTTGATCATAAGTAAACACGATTGATTAAGTAGCAAGCTGTAAAAACCGCCTCTCTCCAAAACTTCAACGATAAGTTTTTGTTATGGAGCATTACTCTTGCCATTTCCTGAGTGTTCTTATTCTTTATTTCTGCAACTCCATTAGCTTGTGGAATAATGTGTGGAGAGTATTGTTGAATAATCCCCAGAGAATCACAATATTCAAACACTTTGGTGTCCTTGAATTCCGTGTCACGATCACTTCTAATTTTCTTTTAGTTTGCGACCCTGTTCATTCTGGATTTTCTTAAAAATAATCTTGAATTCACCGAGGGTTTCATTCTTGTGAGGCAAAAAAGCTACCCAAGTGAATCTGGTGTAATCATCTACCATAACCAAAGCATAATTCTTTCCAGCTACAGTGGATTGTTGAATTGGGCCGAAGAGATCCATATGAATTAAATCAAGTGGAGCTTTAGTGAGAATATCTCGAGATGATTTATGTGAAACTTTCGTTTGTTTACCCTTTTGATAGGCACCACATACACCTTCAATCTTAACACTGATTTTGGGAACACCTCTAACAAGTTATTTATTAATGATCCTAGTTATAGGACGATAATTGATGTGACCAAGGCGCTCATGCAAAAGATGTGTAGATTCCACCTTAGTCAAATTGCAACAATTACTAAACTGAGTATCCAACAGATAACAGTTATTTTTGCCACGTGATCCTTGAAAAATCACTTTTCCATAGTTGTCTACAATGCTACATCCACTAGCATGGAAGACAACCTTATGGCATTTGTCAAAGATTTGACTAGCACAAAGAAGATTAACAACCATACCTTTAACGTATACTAGATCATGAATTTCCGGAACACCATGTAATTTGATCTTCCCTTTCTTGCTTATGTAGCAGCATCTCCCATCACCGAATGTTACTGGATTACCATCAAAGTCGCTTGTGTTGACAAACCACGATAGATCTCCAGTCATATGCCTGCTACATCCAATATCACAATTGAAAGGGTGATGTTGATTTCAGAGCAAAAGCTCACATACTAGCACTACTAACCCAATTAGGCTTTCTTGTTAGTATTGATTGTCTTTTAAGAGCAGACAAAAGTTTAACAACAATCTTGTGAAGATTTTATGCAACATTTAATTTCTTTCTAAAAGACAAACATACATGATGAGAGTGATCACGAGAACCACAAAACCTACATATACCAACATCTTTATTCTTCTTCGAAGAAATCTGAGCACTTTCAGTTTTCACAAAGCCTAAACCTTACTTATCAACTGACATACGACAATTCTTCAATGAAGAATTAGATGAGTTACTCAAATCCATTAAAGATGACTTTACAGGTTTGAAATCCTTAAGTTTTTCAATTTCTGCAACAAGATCAAGATTGATCCGGGTTTGTTCATCCAACTTATTTTGGATATCAACAACCTCTTCAGAATGTTCTCGAATCTAATAATTTTTTATATAAATCTCACAATGAAGTCCATTAATTTTCCTTATAAAACGATGTTTTCTTAAATCAGGATTCTCAACTGTATCGATGGTTTCTAGAACACGCTCGAAGTTGAGTTTATCCATTTCTGGTGAAGCGTTTTAGAGACAAAATCGTCCATATTCAGATCGCTACAAACACAACCTATAAGGTGTTAGAGAATTGCTCGATCGAACTCGCATGCGTTTCTATCTCAAGCATGTTTGTCGTTGTTAGTGATCAAAACTATAAGTCTTGATTTCTAGCCTATTTAGATGTCTCGGGCTAGGACATAGATTGTGTAGTTGAACTTTAGACTTCACGACGTTCATCATTTGAAGACGAAAAACTACTAAGGGGAGCATGTGGCACTTCATCGCAAAAAGGTATGTGGAGACTGAAACTCCTCCATCACTTGGAAAGTCTATTTCTACTCTATCTCCTATATTATTGAGACATAATTAAGTCGTATTACGATATAGTCTTCTATTATACGCATTTGAGATTTCGAGCTGAGGTTAACTTGCTTATATATTTCTCGGAATATGTGTTGGCAAGATTTTGCTTTGTCCAAGTTCATCTTACATTCGTGACGTTATTCCGAATATGATCATATGAAAATTGTTGAGTAACATCCCACATGGTTTGTGTGATATAATCATTTGGTGAAGACTGAAATGTTTCATTATGATAATTTCAATAACTTGAAAATTGCTTTGATGAAAAAAATTTGTGAATAACAACTATATAACATCCTCTAAGAAAGTTTCAATGATTGAAATAAAGAGTTTACGCCGGTACGCCTACAAGTACGCATACTTAGTTTCCCGGACTTCTCAAACCAACAAGTACGCATACAAGTATGCATACTATGACTCCTGGATATGGATAACATATGTGCAAGAGTACACAACATGTCACAATCCAATAATGGTCAAGTGTTTTAAACTCTTATTTCAATCATTGAAACTTTCTTAGAGGATAACAATAGCCGTTTTCACACACTGTTAGCATCAAAACAATTTTCAAGATATTGAAATAATCATAACGAAACATTCCAAGTCTACACCAAATGTTTGTATCACACAAACCATGTAAGATGTTACTCGAAAAATTTCACATGATCATCATCTTTTGACTTTCGTCAAGAATATAATATGAACTTGGTCGAAGCGAAAGCTTGCCAACACATATTCCGAGAAATATGTAAGCGATTTAAACTCAGCTCAAAATCTCAAATGTGTATAATAGAAAACTATACCGTAACACGACTTATGTCTCAAAATAGGAGATAGAGTAGAAATAGACTTTCGAAGTGATAGATGAGTTTCAGTCTCCACATACCTTTTTGTTGATGAAGTTCCACAAGCTCTCCTTAGTAGTCTTCGTCTTCAATGATGAACGTCGTGAAGTCTAATGCTCAATTACACAATTTATCCTAGTCCGAGACATCTATAAGTAGACTAGAAATCAAGACTTATAGTTTTGATCACTAACATTGACAAACAAGCTTGAGATAGAAACGCTTGCGAGTTCGACCGAGCAGTACTCTAAAAATTTGAAAATTACTTGCAGGTAGTGGTATGTGTAATATTACCATTGTTGTCTTCTAAGGATTTTTCAATGATTAAATGAGAGTTTTAAAACTACCACCAATGTCTGGATACATCACAGTATGCATACATAGTATTGGAACTGTGACGTACTAGTTCTGGTCTGAAACTCTTGTTTGTAAAGGGTTTACCTTTGAAAGGTTCGAAATTGTGGTTTGCGAATAGTGTTTGCAAACGGAAAGACTAGGTTAGGTTCGGAACTGTGGTTCGCGTACTCAGTTTGCGAACACAATGGATAGGTTCTAAAATTGGTAAGTATGACAATTCATACTCATGAACTCAGGTTCTTTTGCGAACTAAAGTCCCTGGAACTTTAATGAATTAAGGTATGCGAACTTGTTTTGCAAACCATGGAATTATGTTCATGAATTGGTTCTTCTATAAGTACTTTGTACAATTACAAATTAAACCGAATATGTTTCAAATTGTTCATGGATATATCTATGAGAGAGTGAATATTTGAACAACTTTCTTAAAAGCACATTTTGATTCATTTAATTATCTATCATGATTGATTGATTATGTTATTTGATCAGGAAGTGTTAGATGAATATGGATAAACTAAAAGTGTTCATATGGCTAACCTCGGTTAATTGTTATTGAGCCAACTTGTTATACATGTTTAGGTACGGTTCACCCATATCTAAATATAAGTATATTTCATTTGTGTGTATCAAGTTAATACCATCTAACGGTGGAGATTGATTGCTTATTTTTCAAACAAACTTAGCTTGAATCTTAAATCAGGAGTTCATCTAACGGTGAATATCAATTGCGTTGTTATTAAGCTATCTTAGCTTTGATTGCAAGCAAACCTAATTTGAAAAACTATGTAATTAATGAGGAACTCTAGCATGTGGGAAACCTAATCCCGACACTCTCGTGTGTCCTAGTTGCAAACTGAAGTTAATTCTCCATTAACCCAGGTTTACAGTTCTTCTGAAAACCATTATTAGGGTTAACGACTTAAAGACTTCATTTGGGATTTGTGAAGTCAGATCCAACTATTTTATCTGTAGTTGCATATTCTGATCTTACTTTTTCTATCGTGTTGAGTTTAATCTTCTCTAAGATTTTCTCGAGATATATCTCTAATAGGTAAGATATAAAAAATAATGACAACAGTTTTTCGTCTCATACTCCTGTGATTCCGCAATAAATTCGACTAATATTTTTAGGCCGCTCTTCGGAATATAAAACCAGATTATTAGTTGAGTTTCCTGTTCACCATGATCTTTATCTTAAAACGGAAACAACAACCACAATAGACTTATCTGTGGGAGACATATCATGTTTATGAGTCTTCGACTTTGGGTCGTAGCAGTTAGAGCATTGCTCGGTCAAACTCGCATGCGTTGCTATCTCAAGCATGTTTTTCAATGTTAGTTGTAGTAGCAGGTTTTCCCACACTACACCCCTTATTCGATTTTGCTTAATTAGTCCATTGAAAGATATAAGATCAAGAATATTTATTGATTGAATCTATGAATTGTTTACACAAGAAAATGGAATTACACTTAGAAATTAAAACACTCTTAAACTTTCTCTCTCCTAATGACTTGCCCAACAATTCCAAAAGATCTCTCCCCTTTTCACAGACTCACTCAACCCTTTATATAGGGTGATACATAGTGGATGACAGCTAAGCTACCCTTTATTTTCGGGAATGTCCCGCGAAGTGTCGCAGATGCACAAACATTCATTCTCGCGACACTTCGTAACCCTCGCCAGGTCTCACGTCTTCTTTATGTTTTGCCTGTCGCTATTCATTGCGTCGTTTATTCTAGCTTCCTGCGACTCCCTCGCGACGCCGTCGTTCATTAATCCCACGAACCTTGTACGTTGCGATATTATGATCCTACATCTTGCCTCTTTTTCCTTGAATATTGCTTGAAGAGCGATTTGAAGGAAAAATTCATCGTTGTCATATTCCTTGGTCTCAATTGGTGAAGGAACAAGCGAAAGAATACTTTTCTTAAAAAGTACGTACTTGCCTCTATTCTTTTGCGAAGTTCCGGCTTCTTTAAGATGTATATGAAGTGTCGTCTCCTGTCTCTCCTCATATTTCTCCTGCGAAGAGAAGAGTATCATGAGAGTGATTCTTTTGATCTGCCGCGACTGCTTATCTTTATTTATTTCAGCTTTGTACTTTTACACGGATTTTGATTATTAATGTCTTTTCTTGACACGTCTCTTTCAACCGTTTATTCTTGACCGTTCATGTCTCTTCTCGCATTAAATGACCTCGTTTTTCTCGAGGATCTTTTTCCCTATATATAGTTTTCTTTTCCTCTCCTTTTCATTCTTTAGTTTCTCTCTGCAACTTCTCTTTGATTTTCTCCTTCCGCAATTTGCGCTTCTGCTACTGCAAATCTTTTCTTCATCTTTTCTAACGCTGAACCTGATCTCCAACCTCTCATCCATTCCCATACTGATAATGGCTTTCATTAGTCGTGCATATAAAGCTTCTTTTGAGGAAGTTCAACAGAGGTTGCTCGAGAAGGGTTTCACTCTATCAACCATTCCCGATCAAGAATCTTCATCCATTCTTTATGCAAAGTTATTTTCTGATCATCAATGTGATGATCAAAGGATTATAGTCTCGCTAGGTCAGCTTCTCGCGGGCTTCCCATTCCTTATACGATCCCGAGTTGCCTCTATTTTATGAAATCTTGGCCCATGAAAAATTCTCTCGGGCTATTTATCAATTGAGTGGCGATTGCATTCGCCTAATGCTTGAGTATGCGAATCGTGGCGCTGGCAAAGGATCTTTATATCCTACTACTGGTTAGAAACCCGACCCGCAGACTTGGAAATAGATGCTGAGAAATATACTGTAGAGAACTTTTTTGAGAATTATTCAGTGATACAGATGGTTAACGCGAAATCTCGCTGGGGCATTCGCCTGAAAAAGAAGGATAATGTCGCTGAGGATAAACTGCTCATGCAGGATATTGATTGGCACCCGGGCAATAACACTACTCCTCGCCACTCCAAAGATGAGAAGTGGTGGGTTGTCCCCTTGTTTTTAAATGGCCCTTATATCGCAGGTTCACACGTTCTTCCTGCGAATCTCGCAGGGTATCATCCTTGGGAATTCAAATGGCCTGATAGGGCAAAAGAGGTATGTTTTCTATCTCAAATCTTGCTTTCGCAATTTTCTTTTTATATTTGCTGAATTTGTGGAATTTTTTCAGATCAACAAATTGAGGAGAAGCTACAAGGATAATCCGTTGGAGAGCACCCTGATGAGACTTCGATCGATTACGGGCGAAGTAAGAAACATTTCCTTTATCATTTTTACAATATTGCTGCCTCTGTTTCTTATTTTTAACCGTATGCGAAGGTTGGAGTTGAAGAAGCTGTGAGCATGCCAAGGGTAAAAGTAAGGGCAAAACTGCCGCTCGCAAAAATAAATCTTCTCGCTCCATTAACTAAAAAGCGAAAGATTCAATCTTCTTCTCGCCTTAACTCAAACTCCGAATCTTCTGATGAGGATGACCATGATTCGAACCGCTCTCCTGCTAAAGAAACTCCATTGGCTGGTTCTCCTATGGATCGGTTGTCTAGCATCTTCTCAGACTCTTTCCAAGGAATGGGAGATGCTCCCCTAGCTTCTCTTTGCGGGACTCTCGCAAATGTGTGTAATGCTGCTTTACTAGAAGGCAACGATTCTTTCAATGGAGCCTCTAGAATCGTGTCTCCTGACTTCTTGAATGCACTTGGATCTTTGGTACGCATGCAGTCATATTTCCCTGTTAACTTTAAATTTTTAAATGTATATATATTAATGACTTTTCTATCTTCTTTCATAGGTTGGAAGAACTTCTTTTGTAGTTGCCTCAGATCTCGAGAGAAGACGCAACAATCTTGAAAAGAAGAACTCGCAGTTGAGCAAGAAGATTCGAGAACTAGAAATTGAAGCTGCGTCGTCTCGCGATAAAGATGAGAGAATTCAAAAGTTGAATACCGAGCTTGACTCCCAAAAAGTTAGGGTGTCCACTCTTGGTAACGCTAATCAAAGAACTTTATGGTATAAAATTTTTCCTCCTCTTACTATTTTTGTTTCATCGGTCGCATATTGCCCCCTAACTTATTACTTTCGCAGATGTATATAATCTCTCCGATGAGGCTATTCTTCTCCATACATTTCCCGAACCTATGGATAATAACCTTCTTCTTGCTTACCTCAACAACTCTTTAAGTAGTTCATCGAACAAAATTAACTCCCTTTCATTAAATGAACTCCAGACCAAATATCGCCTTTTAGAAATTGAACATAGATCTGGTTTAAGTGCAGCCAACCAATTTAAACAAATGTTTCTTGAGTCTCATAAAGAGATCAAAATTTTGAGGAAGAAAATTAGTGACCATATAGATGACAAAGATCGCATTGCTAATAATGGTGCACAGGCATTAGCAACATTTCAAAAATCTCTTCTTGAGCTACAAATTGAGCGAGATGGATTGCTTCGCTGAATTCCTTACTTAGTGAGCGAGAAGATCAAATTCGTTCACTCCTTGTTATAAATAATGATGATGAATTCGCCGGGCTGCGAAAGTTTTAGATAATGCCAGAAATAACCTAGGTGTTGATGTTAGTCTTCATGCCGAGCATACTTCCTTGGTTAAAGATATGATATCTGACAGAGAAGGTTGCTTATTATACCTTACTGTTTCTTATTCCTGTTGTACCGTTTATAAATCATTAATTTGTTGTTACTTCTTTGTAGAATCTGAGAAAAGACTTCAAGCTAGGATTGCAGAGCTTGAATCTGAGAAAGAACAACTCGCAAGGAATTTCCCAGCGAGAATTGAAGAACTTGAATCTGAAAAACAACAGCTCGCAAAGAGTCTCTCCCTTCGTAATAATAAGTATTCCAAGTTGAAGAAACAATTTGAAACGACAGTGGCGAATTTTAATAATGATGCCGTTCGTTATCGCAATGGAGCCATGGAGTATGTTTGTAAGCACCAGAATATCCCTCTGCATACATATCCCTGGCTTCTTGAAAAGGTTCCTGAGAATCTACCTGTCTCCGATGTTTCTGATAGTGAAGCTGGCGAAGAAGAGAATTCTGGCGATGAGAATAATACAACTGAAGAATCAGATGAAGAAGAAGAATCACCAAAGATATAACTCTTTTTGTTTTCTTTCGCTGCCCTGTAATATCCAGTACATTGTCTTTTGTATCTTTGTTATGGTGAACTTCTTGGATTTTTTCCCCATGAATTCAATCTTCACTCCCCTTTTTTGTAGTTCTTCCTTGTAACATAATTGGCTAACATTATTGATGTATAACTCTTTCGTCGAGAAGATGAATAACAATATTCCATCTTTTCCATTCCCATACTTGCCTCTGTTATTCATCTTCGGATGGAAGATTTTGGTTATCTTCTTGTATTTGATAATAATCTTATTGTTGATTGAAATGGATCATCGCGACGAGGTCATGTATCTTCATGAATTGAGAATTCTATCTCTTTTTGTTGCGACAAGGTCGCATGCACCGCCTTTACATTTTCATGTGATGGCTCATTGACCCTGCCTTATCATTTTTGTGTGGTCTTAGTTAGACCTCCCTAATTAGAGGTCCTCCCCTGCCATCTTTTACGGCGACAAAATCGCAGGACGTCCTTACACTTGCATGTAAAGACCCATTGATCTTGTCTTATCATTTTCCAAGTATTTTTGCCTCTCATAGATGTTTTAGTTGCGACAATATGACAGGCCTAGACATCCTTGCGAACATAAAGCCCCATGACATTGCATGCCGTGCGACGAAATCGCAGACGTCCGTACACTTTCGTGTAAAGACCCATTGATCTCGCCTTACCCTCGCGTTAGTATTATTGCCTCTGCAGGATCATTGCACAAATATGACGAGCCTACGTTCTCTTGCGAAAACATAGCCTTATGACATTTGCGTCTGTTTTGACACCCCCCCTAATGGAGAGCGTCGCCCTTATCATCTCCCCGGTTGCCCCTTCAAGGAGGCGAAACATCGGCCATACAAGACTAGCTCCTCCCATCCGGTCTTAACAACAACCAGTTGTTTTCGCAGCCTCTTATCCCTTATACCTATATGGTTTATGGTTACGAGACCGCACCCTAAGTGGAGTTTTCTTCGAGCGAGTGCAACGCATGCCAAGACTTGCCAAGAATGGCCAGGGTAGGTTCATCCATCCCGGCACTCGCTCAACCGTGTACCTCGGCGCCTTGTGCATACATCGACTCTAAGAAGAGACCCTCGGTCGCCCAACCAGGTATAACCTACATATATAGTTGGGAATCCAAGGTACCTCTTCCGGATAGGCTTTCATGGGCCCCAAATTTTCATGGTCCAAAGCTTCAGAGCGGTGTAACCTTCCCCCGAACCATGGCGAGAGATACCCCCTTATATGACGCACTTTAGGTCTTACATTTGCCTCTTACGAAATGTTATTCGCGAACTAGGTGTACGCCATAAAGGTTCGTCCCATTCTTTTGCGCATTCATATTTGTTAAATCATTCAATCATTCATATTTCATTGTTTGTCGATATTTGTTTTGAAGTATTCGCGTAGTTCTGTTTCATTTGTTGTATTTCACTTTTCTTTCTTAGTCGAATTCTCATTTTACTCTTGGTCATGAGATTCTCGCACATCATTACTTCAATTTCTACTTTGCATTTTGCTTTTATTGATTATTCACTTCTTATGCCTTTTGTTCCTCATATCTTCTGCTTCTTTATTGTCATAATATTGGTCTGTCTCCGAGGATTCACCTCGCGAGATATGTTCACTCCCTCACTTCTATAGCATCTACCATCGGTTTCTCCTTTCTCTGTTCATTTCTCACATGTTGCTTCCAATCCTTTCTTTTGGCATTTCTTTCTTCGCAGACTTTCTATATCGACCTCATGACACCGTGCGACTCCTTCCAGTCTCCCTGTATGATACCAATGCCGTTTGGATGTGGAAATTTTATACATTGATGATATGTTGATGCGACTCCCAAGATTTCATGAAGCCATGGCCTCCCAATCAGCGCATTATATGGAGATTCCACGTCAACCACACAGAATAAGATATCACTTGATAATCCTTGTAGAGGTATTCTCATGTGAACCTCTCCCTTTGGTTTGTTTGCAGTGCCATTAAAGCCATATATCTTGTATGTAGAGGGGATCAAATCCTCATCCTTTCCTCCTATCGTCTTATAAGTATGGTAAAAAGAATATTCACCGAACTTCCAATGATCGATTAAGATTCGGTTGATCGCCCAAAGAAGCTTCGCCTCATCATCTTCTCCAAAGAATCGGTTTTGGGTTAATCTCTAGTTTCACAACCAACGGGCTATCATGTGTTTCTCTTCCTTTTGGTACTTCATCTGCAGAGAAAGAAATAGTCTTGGTGCCACTTCTCTAACTCGTCGTTCTCTTGCTGACTCATTATTTCTTTATCATTAGCATCTCTCGCAAAGACTCTACGAGCACATTGTCATGAAAATCTTCAATGGTGCGATAGAGTGGACGATAGAGTTGCAATTCAAATTCTTAGCCTTTGTCCCAATTTCTATCACAAATGATTCCTTTCCCTTCGCCGACATTGTTCTATGCATCTCTCGTGGTGGTGGTAATGTCTGGCCCGTTTCTTCTCCCTTTAGAAAGTGGTTCAGCTTCCCCTGATCAATCATCCTGAGAATAATTCTCTTTATGTTTCTACAATCATTTGTGTGATGCCCATGGAAGCGATGGTAAGAACAAAACTCATGACTTCTATCGCCTGGCGGTGGTTCCATTCCCACGTTCCAAGGTGCTGGTACATTTTCCATCACAAGTATAGCTTCCCAGATCTTTTCCACACTAGCATTCAGTGGAGGCATCTTAATCTGTTCCCATACTGTTCTGTGGCTTCTCTGCCCTCCACGGTTATTTTGCCTTCGTCCACCATAAGTTTCTTGCACATGATCCAGCCTCTGAATCTTATTATTGCATTACGGTTGTAATAGTTCCTTTCTCGCTCAAACTCTTCTTGATCGTGGCTTCCCATGGCTACTATCTTCGTTGTCCCTCATCGGCTTTCCTTGCTCGCTTGTCCTTGCGAAGTGCTCGCCACCGTGTTTATGAATTGAGGCGGCAAGCTTTCATTCGCAGTGTTATAGCTTGTGTTCGCGATGGATAAGAATTCATTTCATTCTGTCTTTCTTCTAAGGCAATATATTCTTCCCGTAATTCATGATTACGCCGCCATCGTGATTGTATTTTTGATTCTAAAATTTGAATATATAACAAATTGGTCGCGAAGAGAGCATTCACAAATGATAGGATGAGGTATCTTTCCTCAACACGTCCCGCCATTTCGCTACACATGGTCCTCCATCTTATTGTCAACTCGCCTTAAACTCTCGCCAACTCTTTGTTTCAACCCGAATACATCTTCAATACAGGGTCGCGAAGAGTTGTTACTTATGTATGCTCCTAGGAATGTGGCTTGTAAATGGTTGAATGATGTGATTGTATTTCTTGGCAGTCCTTCAAACCATTTTAGTGCTTCTCCTATTAGGCTTGACGCAAAATATTTGCATAGTATAGCGTCATGATTCTCCCATTGCAACATGCATCTCATATAAGCCTTGATATGTTGTATCGCATGGGTTGTTCCATCAAAGATGTTGGTTAATGCGGGTAGATTACACTTAGGAGGTATTCCTCCCATTTGTACTTCTAGCGTGAAAGGATTCTTCGCAGCTTCTCGCGATGGCTTCGTCCAGATTGTCTCCTTCCTCCTTCCCTTCTATTATTCAAAGAATCCTCTCATCTCGGCCAGCTTCTCTTAAGATTTGTTCATTTGCCTCGAGTTTGTTTCTCTCTTGGTCTTTTTAGCTCGCTTCTCTCCTTCTTCGCTCCTGCCTATTTTGATCTTCTTGCTCGTTATTTTCTCCTCTTCTTTCCCCGCGACGCTCTTCCTCGTCTCTTTTCACACCCGCACGCCATTATATCGGTTGTTCTCTCTTCTTGGCTGCCTCTCGGCTCTCATCATCTGCACCCTCTCATATTCTTCGTTGATATTTCTATTGGTACGATTTTGTTCCCTTCTTCTTTCGCGGTTGTCATGGTTATTCTCCGGATTGCTTCTTCCATCTCTTGATTTTCCATTTCTCGCTCTTATCCTTTCTCTCTCGCGAGCTAGTCGCGCTTGTTCAATGTAGTGTCTCTCAATATCATCCTCGATCTCTCGGTTTCTTCTCAATTCTTCTCTCCCGTGCAAGATTATTCTCCTTCAAGGGTGGGTCATTCGGCTCTTGAAGTTGCATGTTTCCTTGATTTTCCCTATTCCGCTCATTTTGAAGATTTTCGGGCCGAGGAATATAACGATCTTCTATTTCCCCTCTTCTCTCGCCATGCTCGTATTCGGATTTTGTGTTTCTTCCTCGGTACTTTACGTTGGTAAAACTCTCCTTCTTTCTTCCCTATTAGATCTTGAACTTGATCTCACGCTACTTCTAGATCTCCTATTTTGCAACCTCATATTTTCCATCCTCAATTCATGATTCTGTCTTGTCAAGTTTGCTCGTTCTTTCGCCTCTAACCGTCTTTCTTCGTGTATTGTTTGTCTCAATCTTTCTAATGCTGCGATTTCTTCGTTTTCTCCATTCATTCCTTGCTCTCCTTGTCCATTGTTCACCATTGCTTTGCTCCTCTTCTCTTTCGTCTTGAGAATCGGATCTCCAAGTATGTACACTTACTCTATCATAATCCACACTGCGTTTGCTCTTTGGGGGAGATTGGTGGTTGGTTTTGATCTTCTCCATCGTTTCTCATATTTATCCTTGACGATTCTCCCCCGTTTCATTCCTCCTTTCTCCACAAAGTCTCCCACTTCTTCTTACAATCGTTGGTTGCCCTTGTACATTTCTTCTTCTAGCCATTTTTCTTTTTCAATGAATTCTTGAGTACCTTCTCCAAATCTTTTCTCTATTAATCCAAATTCCTTCCAATTTCTACGTCAATCACTGCTCTTCCCTGTTTCTAGCGCATATGTAGTAGCAGGTTTTCCCACACTACACCCCTTATTCGATTTTGCTTAATTAGTCCATTGAAAGATATAAGATCAAGAATATTTATTGATTGAATCTATGAATTGTTTACACAAGAAAATGGAATTACACTTAGAAATTAAAACACTCTTAAACTTTCTCTCTCCTAATGACTTGCCCAACAATTCCAAAAGATCTCTCCCCTTTTCACAGACTCACTCAACCCTTTATATAGGGTGATACATAGTGGATGACAGCTAAGCTACCCTTTATTTTCGGGAATGTCCCGCGAAGTGTCGCATGCACAAACATTCATTCTCGCGACACTTCGTAACCTCGCCAGTCTCACGTCTTCTTTATGTTTTGCCTGTCGCTATTCATTGCGTCGTTTATTCTAGCTTCCTGCGACTCCCTCGCGACGCCGTCGTTCATTAATCCCGCGAACCTTGTACGTTGCGATATTATGATCCTACATTAGTGATCAAAACTATAAGTCTTGATTTCTAGCCTATTATAGCTAAGGTCTCAGACTAGGATAGAAAGTGTAGTTGAGCTCAAGAACTCCATGGAAATCATCATAGAAGACGAAGGACTACTCAAGGAACTGGTGGAACTTCATCGACTAAAAGGTATGTGGAGACTTAAACTTGTCTATCACTCAAAAGTCTATTTACTTTATCTCCTATTGTTGAGACAAAAGTCATTTTGATATATAGACTTTAATTATACACATTTGCTATTTCGAGCCGAGTTTTACTCGCCTATCTATTTGTCAAAATATGTGTTGGTAAGCTTTCGCTTTAGCCAAATTCATCTTTAACTAGTGACGAATGTCATGTTATGTTTCAATCACTTTGAAAATTGCTCTGAAGAAAAATGGCTTGTGAATAACGACTATATAACGTCCTCTAAGAATGTTTCAATGATTGAAATGAGAGTTTAGATTATATAACAATTGTTGGATATAAGCATTATTGTGGAAACACATATATGTATAAGTCTTTATTCCTTGAACCGAAGTTTGCGAACTTTGTTGATCAAGAGAAACGGAATGGTGGCGTGAGCCAAGTCCGCGAACTGGCGGAAGGTCTCGACCCGAGAATTTCTGCTGGAGTTTGTGAACTCCTTCCGTGAACTTAAGTCTGCGAACCCAATCCACGAACTTGAGTTGGTTATATCTAAAATCGGTTGTTCTTGAACTCATGTTTATATAAACTAAGGAATGATTTTTCAAACCGTGGCTATAAAGTTCATGAACCGATTCGAGTGAATCAAACCGTTTTTGCTTCGATTGTGTCTTGTGTAGTTACATAAGATCTAAGCAATTTAAAAACTCTCTAACTAGTTTATTTGAGTCATTTGAACTAGTTATGGTGAAGAAGAATATGGTTGATATGAAATTGCTCATATGGATAACCATTTGGTTAACTATTGTTGAACCAACAAATGTTCATGTTTGGGTACGGTTACATAAACCCAAACTAGTAAGTTTCATTTGTGTGTAACAAGCTAAGTTTTCGATCTAATGGTTGAGAAATATTAGCTTGAATCTAATCAGGTTTTTATCTAACAGTATTGAATGGTTTATTACCAAGTTAACATTGATTGGAAACCCTGATTTGAAAGACTATATAAGGGAGAACTCTAGCAACTGGGAAACCTAATCCCCACACCTTACATGTGATACTAGTTGCATAAGCTAGAGTCGATTCTCCTTTAACCTAGGGTTTTCTTCTCTAAACCAGGTTAACGACTTAAAGAATTCATTGGGATTGTGAAGCCAAACCGTTACTACTTTCTTGTAGTTGTGTGATCTGATCTTGCTGATTCTATCGTTTTGAGTACAATCGTAACGATTGGCTTGAGATTTATATCTTCGATAGGCAAGATAGAAAAGTAATCACAAACATCTTCGTCTCATCGTTTGTGATTCTGCAATATCTTTTTTCGCTGCGTCGATTAAGATTATTGTTAGGTGATTGATAATACTAGGCTATTCTTCGGGAATATAAATCTGGGTTATCAATTGGTTCATGTTCACCTTGATTTATCAAAATATGGAACAAAACTCGTAGGTATATTCGTGGGAGACGGATTTATCTATTACCATAGACTTTTTTGTGTGATACAGATTTGTTTATTAAAGTTTTCGACTTTGGGTCGTAGAAACTCTTAGTTGTGGGTGAGATCATCTAAGGGAATCAAGTACGTAGCATCCTGCTGGGATCGAGGACGTAGGATCATAATTGTACCTTGGATCGGTGTGAGATTGATTTTGGTTCAACTACAGTCCATACCGGTTAGTTTGAAGTAGGCTGAGTGTGCAGCGGCTTAATACAAAAGGTGTGTTCAACTGGACTAGGTCCCGGGTTTTTCTCGCATTTGCGGTTTCCTCGTTAACAAAATTCGGGTGTCCAGTGTTATTTATATTTCGCATTATATTTTTTTATATAATTTAAATATCACAGGTTGTGCATTGTTCAATCAATTAGAATATCCGACCTTTTGGTTGTTGATTTAAATCGATTGACACTTGGATATTGGTCTTTTGTACCATCCAAGTTATCTCTCTAGTCTTTGATAAAGACTCGCAGATTTCTATTTGCTTGAGTATATATCAAATCGAGAGATTGAGATATAAACTCTTTGATATACTTTTTATCTAAATTGAGTCTGACTGTCTATTTGATTCTCTAGAAATTATATTGAAGTTTGTCCATACAGATTGCTAAGCGAAATATTGGGTGTGGTTGTTGTACCCACGCTTTTTCAATTGGTATCATAGCAGGCAAACACTCTAAACCTAATAAGTTTGTGTTTGTTCGTTCCTTAAAAATTGTCCCATGGGAAATTTCTTTGGAAAACTTGCTCTCGGCATCTGTAACGCACGCCAGAAATCCTTAAAGATTGCTCAAAGATTATTATGGTTAAAACTTCCGGTTTCTCATGATAGTCTCACTTCATCTAAAAGGGGAGATTTAGGTGCTGAGTATCAATCTAAAGGAAAAAAATAAAAAGAAGGAAAAAGTGAGAAAACGCTCGTCATACTCAACGATATGGACCCTCACTAGATTAACTCTTTATCTCTTTGAGCAATACTATCGTGATGGATCAATTGATAGAGGTCTATTCAGAGCATTCAAATGCGTTTTTAAATTCGTAGAAAAACTTAATTCTATTGAGTCTAAGAATATTTTTGAAAAAGGTTCTGTACATGTTAAACCTTCAAAATGTGCAGCCTAGGAATCAGAAGAATCCTCCTTCTAGCCAGATCAAACGAAGGATAGAAAGCTCTGACTTCACTGACTATCATCATTACTTTGATTACACCACATGAACTGTTCACACATATCAACCAGAAATGTTGCATGATTATCTGCACATTATGCCTCTTGGTAACAAGCTTGGCACTATCCCATTTGTACATATCTTGGAATGGGGCAAGAAATGGTTTAAGTTGTGTACAGTGTTGTTATTCTTTTTAGAATACTAAATAAAGTTTTTTACTGCATCCATCGTCTGTCACAAATTGTGTTGACACATAACCTTTGATGTGCAAACGGCTAAGAAAATCCCATTTTTTGTGGGTCGCGGTTCACAAAAGGGTCCAAGCCCATTATTGGTCTTATAAAGAAGAAGTTCGCACACCCTCTTCTTCTTCTTCCCATCAGTCCGCGTACGTGAACCTCTAGGGTTTTGAGTGCTTCCTCCATTAAAGTCTCTTTGGAGAAATTAAAAGAAAGGGTGTTCGAGATTCACTCCAAGTAAGTAAATTCCTCTTGTTCCTTTAAATTTCTTAGATCTCTGATGAATTCTAAGGGCTCAAAAAGAAGTTCCAAAAGCTCAAATACCTCTAGCATGGATTTTTCTCGTGACCAAAATTCTCTTAGGATTAGGTTTGTGGATGATTCTTGTGCTAGAATTTTTGAAAAGATTTCATCTAAAGGTTTTATCCTAGAAAAGAAATTGGATCTATCTAGTGGGCATGAAGAGGATTTAGCTTGCTTCAAAAAATTCAATCTTGGAAACATCTTTGATGGTCATGGTCAAGGATTTGATTCTCTCACAAGAATTTTTTATGCCAACATTCATGATGTTGATCTTAATAAGATAGAATTCAAATCCATGATTAATAGAAAAGGATTTCTTGTTGATAAAGAATTAATTTCAAAGATAACCAACATTCCGTTGGGGAAACGTGCGTCTTCCTAGACCAAGTGATGAATGTCCATCATGTGATGAAATATTGATGAGTGCCAAATAGTGCATATTTATACACCTTTTTATTGGCATTTTACTCATCTTTTGCGCTTAGAAATCAGATATTATCCCAGATTCTGTGTTTTCTTTGTTTTCAAGAATAAATATTTGTATTAATTAATTTTGTGTTTTTAGGTACTAAATAAAGTCTGAGGAACCAAAAGAGAGAAGAATTGGAGTCGATCATCTATGGAGCAGATAACCAAAGCCCACGCGTGAATCAGTTGCAACCCAACAAGGAAGACATGGTCTAGAGCTACCCACGACCCGGATCCGAACCCGCTCATCCCGAGCCGTTGAGATCTCGCCCAGATGCATCATACGGTCGCTCCTTCGCTCACATCTACTTCTCGATGCTCCGCTCAACACCAAATCTACCCAATACTCCCCGAGCTGCCGGATCGCACTGACTTCATCCTACGCTCATCTGAGGCCTTCTCATCAACTTTTGCTGTCCCTGCCTCACATCAAAACCTCCTAACCCTATACCCCCACTCGAGTTAGCCTCATTTTCTCTTCTCTCTTCTCTTTCATCTCACCCATACCTCTGCAACCTTACCTTCTCCCTTTCCCCGACAACCCAGTTGCAGAGCCGCATCATAACCACCACTTTCATCTCTTGTCACCACCAAACGCGCTTACGCCTACCTTCACCTCCTCTCTAGTGTTAGTTACCTCTCTCTTAGCTTCTCTCATAACCTAGAGGCTAATTTAGAGATAACTAAAACTAGGGTTTCTCCACAACAACCCCACATGGAGCTCACAGCCGATTTGTGAGAAGAGGAGAAGCAATTCGAGTATGGGTTCGATGTATTTTCATTTAATTGTTATTTTAAATGAATTAGGGTTAGGTATTTGGGGATACTTTTGCATGTATAAATATATGAACTGTGGTTGTTTGAAACTCATGCCTGGGCTAGCCAGAGCGTCAATAGTAGTTTTATCTCTGTTGTATCATGTTCTAATTTGATTTCCAGGGTGTTTGATGAAACCCCTGATTCCAATGTGAAGCATATCTGTGTAATCTTGCATTGTAGTCTTGCATTGATTAGCATAACCTAGCATAACTTAGCATAACTTAGCATAACTTAGCATAACTTAGTATGACCTTGCATTGTTATTAGCCCTGTGCATTTTCATCTGTATCTGTAACTTAGCTTCCATCATTCAGTGTTTTACTTCATTGTAACTCGGTTTTTCCTTTTCTTGTTTAACTCAGTTGTAACCTTCCTGTTTTTCTTTTCCCTTCTTAGTTTTAGCTCATTGCATTTGCATTTTGTTCATCCATTGGTCATTGCTCAGTTCTCGGTAAAGATACCCTCGGTGCATATTCTCGTAGCACCGAGAATCGAGTTTGACATTGAGCTGTTGCTTAGTCCTCGTAGCATAGCCACGAGTTCGAGTGCTAAGCTCTGCAGTTGTAGCACTATAGCTCCTTTGCTTCATCTCGTGCATATCCCGAGAACTAAACCTTTACGTCGAGCTAACAGTACAAGCTGAGCTGCTATGCTTATGAGCAGCTGAGACAAGCCAAAAGGGAGAAAGACAAGGAAAGGCACAGACTTAAGGTTAGTCTTGTATTGCCCTGTGCTTTGTAAACCCTGAGCATGCCCCCGCTAGTCATGATGCTCATGTGAATACTTCCTTGATCTTATTGCATGAACTGTCATCACAATGAGCTATGTATCAAACTGATCTCGTGCATTGATGATTATGCTTGACCCTGTTAAATGAATCACTTTCATTGCATGAAGTTGCAAACTAGTCATACCGCATGATTAGCTACCTTGCTAGGTAACCACCCCTGAAGCTAAGTGAGCCAACCCCATCCGCCCGTAGTGTTTGAGCATACATCCGTGAGAACTAGTGACTGTGCAACCCTCCATCCC
Source organism: Papaver armeniacum (assembly GCA_023531295.1). Lineage (NCBI taxonomy): Eukaryota > Viridiplantae > Streptophyta > Magnoliopsida > Ranunculales > Papaveraceae > Papaver > Papaver armeniacum. The sequence goes on along the minus strand of JAJJWW010016970.1, from coordinate 158,379 downwards.
CCTCAAGCCGTGAGAGGCCGTGTTGCGACCGCGGACCACTGTGCACTTAATCCGTGCCTGACCCATGTGCTTAGCATCAAATGCCCTTTCTGTGAGTTTGTGTTACGTGTAACCGTCCCGTCTTTGTGCACACATTGCTCTTTTCTTGTCTTTGTCCTTGCTCGGGGCAACCCAATTTGTGCCGTGAACTTGTCTTGTCAATTGGAGTTGTGCCACGCCGTGAGCCGTGCACACACCCGGTGCTAGAGACTTGCCAATCTCTCGCACGAATAAACCCCCGCACCTCAACAACTAAAGCCCCCAACCATTGGGCTCAACCTAAGCTGCGTGGCATAGCATATATCTTGGCCGAACATAACCTAAACCCATCACACTGGCCAACCCTTAACAACCAAGCCCATATCACCAACCTGTTGGGCTGTCTACACAAACTAAGCCCACATCTGCATGGGCTGTACCCACAAACCGAAGCCCACCCACCGGGCTTTGCATTCTCGCCAATTTTCAGCCCACATCACCGAGCAAGTTTGGGCTGTACACATAACTAAGCTCACTTCCCATAACCTTTGGGCTGTGTTTCTACAAAGAACTTAGGCGTTGCACACAACTACTAGGCTTCCCACAAAAACCAAACAACAAGCCCACAACAAACCAAAACCCAACAAACCAAATGAAACCCAATAAACCAAACCAATCCCACTAAAACCAAACTTAGTCCACTTCAACCGGGCTTTGAGTTCAATTTGAGTACTAAATCATGTCGGGATTTTGGTCCGCAACCGGGATACAAACAAATCATTTAGAGAGCTTGCTTACGGGCATGTTTCACAATATGAACTCCCCACGGACCATAGTGATTTTAGGGAATATTATGCACCTTCTCAGGGCCCTGACCTTGAATATTCATACCCTAATCATTATGACCACATGTATCATCAACCACCATGGGAGGATGTGAAATTCTATCCTCCAATGAACCCATGTATGCACTCAATGGAAAACCTCATAAAACAAAACAATGCTAGGTTTGAACTGAATGCAATGCATGACCATCTATATAGCAACATGTCTAGTGAACCTCATGCACAACCATGCACTGAATATCCATACGAAGCATGCATACCCACTAGTAAAGACTCTCCTTCAATAGAAGAACTCACTATGATTCTTCAAAGGAACTGATTGAGTTACAAAATGAAGATTGGAAGGAATATTATGATAGGATGTTTGTTATTCCCGACAATTATGGAAATAGTGTTTCTAGTCCTACTCATGCAACTAACACTAATATGAACCTAATCTAGAGGTAGATGAGTACACTTTGAAAATGCTACAATTTTGAATGGAGAGATGGACTTTTGCTATGATGATGATGATGATGATGAATATGATATGTTAGAAGAGCATGTATATACGAAAATATGATGGAATCTTTTGGTTCGGAGACGTTAGGCGTCTCTTCTCGTGAACCCTATGAATGATACTTCTTCTAACATTCATATATGTGATATTAACTCGAGCTTGGATTTGTGAAATTCTTCGGTGAATGTGAGCATGCTACACAACTTGTTTGTGACTTAAGAAAGGATGAATCTTCTGTTGACACTAATGTTCTTTTGGATCATGATATTATTGTTGTGTCTGATTCCCTTCCCATGTCACAATATGTTGCCTCCTCTGATGAATTTGACATGGAAATTAATGAATTGTCCTGTGAAAATGAACATGATTTACCTTCTTCCGACTTTAGGAAAATGTGTGATGGTGCAAATGATTTTATAAATGAGAACAACTTAGATGCACCTAACCTCTCTCCTGAGTCACAAATTGAAACTCCTACACCAAACCTAGGTGTAGTTTGTAACAAAATTGCAAAACCAACTTTTCTGAAAATGCCTAATCTAGGCCTAGAACTTTGTGCTTCCCAAGTCCTCTTGGATAGTATAACACCTTTAGGGAACCACAGTTGGTATGTGTATGTCTGCCTGTTCTTAGCAATACTCATTTTGAGTTAGACCTTTTGCATGATGTACCTTTAAAATTGCAAGATTTTGTACTCCCAAACACACCCGTTCACAAGTTTAGGTTTGGGGGAAACTCATTCCCATATGCAGTCTTACTTGCACTCTCATGTTATATTTATGTAAGATTGTTGATGGTTGTACATATTTTCTATTGGGTTGATCCTCAACTCTTTAGATTGTTAGTGTATGGTGAATTTTCATTGTATATATCCAGTAGGACTTGTTAAATTTTCTTTTCTTGAATTGGTTGAGTCTTCATGCGCATATATTATACTAATCCGATATGATCTCCGTTGAGAATGTTGGATTCTAGCCTTGACTAAAGAAGCTCAACCTTGCTCCCGCCTCGACATCCCAGTAATCTCTTCCCTTTTCTCTTATCAAAGATAGTTCTTATGGTATGTGATTGTTTAAATTTTTCTATATGTAGACACATTGAGGACAATGTTTGATTTAGGTTTGGGGGTGCATTTGCATTTAGAGTTTTTAGTCTTTTATTTTACCTTTTATTATAAAAAAAAAAAAAAAAAAAAAAAAAAAAATTCAAAACTCTTTTTGTAAAAACCTCCAACTTTTAGAGATTTTAGAGTCACTAGCATGCTTCTAGCTATGTTTACATAGAGATTCCACCGAAATAACAGAACTTGGAAGTACTTAGAGAACACAATCGGGTTTCTTAGTTGATTAGAGCGTTAAAATTGGATTTAACCATACTGGAGAGCGAATTAGGTCTTTGTTTAGATATTCGGTAGTAGAATTGTGATCACCCATAGTGGAGACTACCCATTTTACATCAAGTGCGGCACTAACCTTCAATTTTTTGCAACTTTCTAGAAAAGTCATTAGAGTGTGTGTCACCGTACATCAATTAGGGTAGAAATGGTGAGCTACCCAACTTCGCACCAATTTCAAAAGACTACTTTTGATCTCTTGAGTGCTAGTTTTTGTCAATCATGAGGGTGACGTTTAAAGATGAAAACTCCTTCTAAATATCGATTTGTAGTTAGCATCACTCCTCTCTCTCAATCAAGAAGACCCATAGAAACACATCATCGTCAACAAACGGAGCAAAGATCGAATATTGAAAGAAAAGTTGATATAGTCCAAGGTTTATATGCAACAAAGAAAAGAAAATAAAATAGGATGAGAATTAATGAAGTTTGTGAAAAATTGAGTTTTATTATAAGTTAAAAGGAAAAAAAAAAAAAAAAAATTTCAAGTTTTTGTAAAGTTCAGAAGTTCGTCATCAACAGTTGAAGACCGAAGATTGAAGACGTTTCTATGGTCTTATGAGAGAGTGATATTAATTGCCGATCGGGTGAGAAGTGAGTGAGTACTCCCACCCCTTTCTAATGGTTGATTTCCTTTCTTAGAGATCATCAGAAAAGATTCTTTTTGTCCACACCTCTGTGGAGTCTCCAGATTTTATTTCTAAGGTTATCCTTCTTACCTACAACGTGTGCGGGATTTCTCTGTTTATTCCCGCTCGCACACATGAGAGACTAAAAAAAGCGATCTTTTTGAGTGCAATTATCATAAAACCCTATTAGTGAGGCAGAAGTCGAGGCTTATGATCACAATCGAATCCGAATTCTTTCATATGGTATGGTTACTTCTCGCTCAACTCTTAAGGATGAGAATGCGTTCTTTGGTAGTTCTAACTTCTGTTACTAGCATGCAGAAACTCTATGTCCTCATAGCTCCTTGGATGCTTGAGACTCTTTTACACTCTGAAGTTGGAGAAGGTTTTGTGGGTACACCTCTGGTAAACCCTCACGAGACTACAACTCGTCCACTAGGGACACCTAGGGGTTTAAAGGCTTAGTGCATACGCTAAATGCATTCGAGAGACCTACGACAGTGGTATAGTTAGGATTTCTTCATTTCTGTTTCACTTGAGGACAAGTAAAATTCAGGTTTGGGGGTATTTGATGAGTGCCAAATAGTGCATATTTATACACCTTTTTATTGGCATTTTACTCATCTTTTGCGCTTAGAAATCAGATATTATCCCAGATTCTGTGTTTTCTTTGTTTTCAAGAATAAATATTTGTATTAATTAATTTTGTGTTTTTAGGTACTAAATAAAGTCTGAGGAACCAAAAGAGCGAAGAATTGGAGTCGATCATCTATGGAGCAGATAGCCAAAGCCCACGCGCGAATCAGTTGCAACCCAACAAGGAAGACATTGATAGGTGTAGAATACACCGTATTTACTATATAGAGTTTATGCTTTCTTTGCTATTTTTCTTGTGAATCATGTACTTTACGCGTGCTTTTGAGTTTTATAGGTGCAATGGAGCCACACGGAGGAAAAGAAGAAGAAATCACTTTATTTGAGCAAGAAGGGCAAGAGTGTCATTTCAAAGGCATGTGCTATCTGGAGCTGACCCAAGGTTAAGGGGGCAACTCTATTAGGAGGAGTGTTAAATGCAGCCAGTTGTGGTTAAGGGGTGACCACATGTTATGGGGCATCCATTGGGGTACCCCTTATCTGATGCAGAGGGGGGTCATTATCCAGCCCCAGCTCATGACCTAAATCGAGAAGAGGGTTCTCTTCTCCCAATCATTGCTCCTCCACCAGAAACTGAGAAAAGAAAAGCAGCCATGTCTGCTAATCCGTGAGGAATCGATGATGGTTTTGGGGCTGAGAACAGAGATGAGAGTTTGAGATCGGTTGTGGCTACTAATTTGAGAAATAGATACTGAAGCTGTTGATACAAAGAGAAGGTCCAGATTGAGAGTGTGTTTTTGCTGATGAATTAGTGAAAAATTGGTCTTGAATCTGTGTTTAGTAAGGGTTTCGATTCATGTTGAAATGGAAGAAATCAGAGATGAGTTGAGTCGATGGATTTGAAATGGGATTGGTTGTTGTGCTGTAATGGAATTGTTCATTGTGGGTGTGTGACTTAGATGGATCGATGGATGATTTTGAGCTGTGAAAACTCAGATTGATGCGTGTTCAAGTTAATCTGTGAGGATTCTCCAGGGGTTTGATGCGAATTTGAAGTTGGTGATGGGTGTTGTGGTGAACTGTTCGGGAGAATTAGGAAGAAGAGGATGATGGTTCTCTTGAGTGCAAATGGCAGAGTCTGGAATGAGTGATTCAGAGTTGGGGTTTCATTTGAGAAGAAGATTGAAGGGAATTGAAGAAATCTGAGAAGATGTAAATGGTGGTAATGCAGCTGCTGGAGGATGAATTGGGTCTGCTTTTGATTCAGAGTGTCGAGATGGAATTTGTGCTAAGACAGAAATGGGTTGTTGGTTGTGTTTAGTTGCTGCTTATGGTGGTGGTATGATGCTTACCATGGAACTGGTGGTTGTTCATTACGGAGTGGTCTTACAGGCATGAATGGCTTGAGCTGAGATTTCAAGAAAGGATGGTGGATGCAGTGGAGCTTGTTGGTGGCTCAGGGCGAGAAGGTTGGAGCAAGCAAGGATGCTGTTGATTTACAGGGAAGAATATGAATCCAGTGTGAAGTCAGTGAAGATGAAATTGCTTTGCTTGAGTGGATGAATTACGGTGGTACAAGAATTACAGGAGCGCTTTTGCGGGGGTTGTATGCTTGGTGGTTTTTAGTGGATTTGGTTTGCGGTTGAGTTGATATTATGCGGGATCTCAGCTCATCTATGGAGGTGTAGAATGATCATACTCAGGGCATGGATGCAGCTGCTGTTGGAGTTGTTGCTATTGAGATATTTTTGGCAATGGCAGAGGCTGATGGTTGTGGTCTTGATAACAAGATTAATATGCTGCTGGTATTACAGGTGCAAGAGAACTGATGCCATGAATATTTGTTGCTGGGAAGTGCAAGTAGTTGACAGGGCTACAAGTCGTGATGCAGAGATTGTTGAAGCCAGGGACTTGAGTCGAGATGTTACTTGCACTAATCTGGTGATGGTATGTAGTGAGTTGTGAAGCAATTGCAGTTGCGAGAGATGCAGTTAAGCTGGTGATGTTGTGTTTTGAATTGAGGCATGAGCAGGTCTGAGTATGCAGCTGTTGCAGGTGCAGTCCTGGTGCTGTTATGATCCAGACTGCAGGGACTCTATGGATATGGAGGTTGCAGTGGTAAAGGCATGGAGCTGCAGCTGGTGGTGTGTTGCCTGACATGAGATAGGAGGTGAACTAGCAAATGGTGGTAGTGGTGATGCTCTTATGATGAATGATATTTCAGGGAAGAGCTGAGCCATGAAGAATGGTGGTGATTGCGAGATACATTGCAGGCCCAGGCAATGGCACCTGCAGTGGAGCAATCGGTTACGAGCAAATGGAAGTCTGGGCGTGAGAACTAAATTGTAGCGAGAAATGGTGATGGATGAATGAGTTGTGGCAAGAGAAGGCAAAATATAGTTGCTCGAGCCGAGGTGTTGGTCGTGGCCGATGTCTTTTTTGAAGCTGCAGGAGGCACTGGTGGTGCATCTATGGTTTGTGGTTGTGCAGATGGTGGTACTGGGATTGTGAAAGTGGAAGCTGCAGTACAGGGAGCCATCATGGCTGGGTAGGCATGTATGCTACAGCACAAGGATTGTACAACACAGAGTTTGGCCTGTGCAATGGCCTGGCCAAGTTAACTCAGCCAACTCACCTGACTTGACCCGTTCTGACCGATCCGAATCGTTGACCCGGTTGACTCGGCCGAGTTGACCCGTTGACCATTGGACCGGCGGACTTTGCTTGGCCACCGAGTCAGTTTTCCTATTACTTTCCTACGATTTCCGGCCACAATACCAGAATTCCGACGACGATTTTTTGGGTCGTATTTTCTACACGGGTTTCTCATCCTTGTGGGCTTGGTGGATTCTCACCTAATGGACTTTGAAGACTAGACCTAATTTTAGAAGTTGGAGAAAGCTATAAAAGGGAAGGTCTTCTACAACTTATGGGATATCTTTTTGCTTGGAATTTTTGGAGAGCCACTTTTGTTTACGCTTCTAGGGTTTGGTTTTGTTCTTCTTCCTCCTTGTTTTATTATTGAATATTGATGATGATGAACTCCTTAGCTATGAGTAGCTAAACATCTTATTGGTTATGGGATAAAAGTTGATTTCTCAACATGCTTTTGATTCAATGAATTAGTTTTGTCTCAAAGTAATTATTGTTTGTGATTCACAATTAATATTGTTATAAGATTTGAAAACTTGTTAGGTTGAGTCCTAATCAATCCGATTTGTGTTCATCTCTAGAGCTATATTAGGGTTTTCAATACGAAAACGTTGTTTATCCTGATTCTAAGTAGCATAATTGTGATTAGTGCTTATAGTGATATATCCTATTAGTCATAAGTGAATCATAACTTTTGTTAAAACGTTTAGTGCTTTTACACATTCGTTTACATTGATGAGTATTATTCCATAAATCTTAATGCTTTTAGGGAGTTAAACTTAATTGTGCTTTTACACTTTAGGTTGCTTTCGACGAAGAATTCACATATGCATCTTTTAATGTGGTTGTGATGAAAACAGAATTAACGGTTATACTTGCGATCAAGATATCCTAGGACTTTTAATAAATACGAGATTAAATACCAATTCTAATCATTAATGAAAATACATGTTTGTGAATGATACTATCCCTTGACCAATATTCTCTCCTTATTGATAATTCCAATTACTTATTTTGCTTTTAATTACTTTTATTTGCTTAAATACAACAAACATACCTTGGGTTATTCTAGAAACTGAAAGTTTATAACAACAAACGCCTCCTTGTGGATACGAACTCTTTCTTATCGAATACTATATTTATATTTAGTTGATTGAGAAAGTGAAATTATATTTGACGGATTGACAACCGATCAGACATAGGCTAGAGCTACCCACGACCCGGATCCGAACCCGCTCATCCCGAGCCGTTGAGATCTCGCCCAGATGCATCATACGGTCGCTCCTTCGCTCACATCTACTTCTCGATGCTCCGCTCAACACCAAATCTACCCAATACTCCCTGAGCCGTTCAGATCGCACCAGCTTCATCCTACGCTCGAGGCCTTCTCATCAACTTTTGTTGTCCCTGCCTCACATCAAAAGCTCCTAACCCTATACCCCCACTCGAGTTAGCCTCATTTTCTCTTCTCTCTTCTCTTTCATCTCCCCCATACCTCTGCAACCTTACCTTCTCCCTTTCCCCGACAACCCGGTTGCGAGCCGCATCATAACCACCACTTTCATCTCTTGTCACCACCAAACGCGCTTACGCCTACCTTCACCTCCTCTCTAGTGTTAGTTACCTCTCTCTTAGCTTCTCTCATAACCTAGAGGCTAATTTAGAGATAACTAAAACTAGGGTTTCTCCACAACAACCCCATGGAGCTCTGAAGCCGATTTGACAGAAGAGGAGAAGCAATCCAGAGTATGGGTTCGATGTATTTTCATTTAATTGTTATTTTAAATGAATTAGGGTTAGGTATTTGGGGATACTTTTGCATGTATAAATAGATGAACTGTGGTTATTTGAAACTCATGCTGGCTAGCCGAGCGTCAATAGTAGTTTTATCTCTCGTTGTATCATGTTCTAATTTGATTTCGTGGTGTTTGATGAAACCCCCGATTCCAATGTGAAGCATGTCCGATTTGATATGATTTTTGTTGTGTTCTAATATGATTAAGATTAGTAGTTAGCCATTGAGTTTACAAACTTGTGATGAGTGGTACCGTAAGAAGACCACTCATACTAGGGGGTGAGTTAACAAATTTAGTTAATGAATATCTAGCCAAGACCTTCAAAGGAAGGCACATGATCATAACTTAGCTTGCATTGCCTTAGCATAAGAACAGTGGTGGAAATAATCACCCCGGTCACTTCCTAATTTGTCACAATCTTTTGCTACTTTAGTTCGGTTCACTGTCACAACTTCTCAGTCGTTTCGACAAACCAAACACTAGTCTTGTTACTTTCTAGAATTCAGTTTGGCAAGCCATAGATCATCTTAAGCACCACAAGTCCTTGTGGGATCGACCCGTACTTGCCGCGTCTCCGATAGACGCCGTGCACTTGTGGTATTACAAGTAGGCTTAAATTTATACACATTCAAAGGCCTACCAAATATCTCTTGGGATTTGTGGCAAGAATGTAGCTTGGAGTCAAGGGAAGTTTTCTACTAATGATCTTAGTATTGCATTAATGGGTTTTGGAAAACTTGGTATCTCCGATCTTTGTCCCTCCACAATTGAGAACTCTTGGTGGAGTCATGAGTTTGCATAATTGGTCTATTTCCTTGAATCGGGTGTTCAAAGTCTCGATATTTGTGGTTTTACCATCTTTCAAATGACTTCGATGACTTCACCCATCAAGATGTTAGGTTACCCTTGCTTGATTGATCAAATTTGTCGTGCTCGTGGTTTTGATTCAATTGGCAACTCTCTTGGGGTTCCCAAACCGGTTCGTCCTTGTACCTTCAAACGCATAAGGGAGAATGTGTGCAAAAGACAAAGAGACGCTTCCCTTAACAATTGTGACCCTACCACCTTGAGTCTTCTTCAAAAAATTCACAAGGGTGTGTGTAAGGTCAATTCAAGGGTGAAGTGTGTCCGAAAAAAATTGTCATTGGTTGCAACGAAGTTTCCCAAGCTAAAGGAAAAATTTAACACAATTCAAGCATCTTGTCCGATGAGGAAGAGGATGAGTAAATTGTGATGTTTTTCTTCCCTAGTAAATCTTCTATTTTCTTGTTTTGTTTAGAAGAATAACTAGAGTTTGGAATAGCCACTATTGTGATTACACATAGCTATGTCCAACGTTTTCATCTTCATGTTTTTAGATTTATTGGTTTAAATTCTTGTTTGAGAGTGAAAACTGTTTCTGCTGATTTTCGTAATTTTGAGTGTGTGTGGGTGAGAAACGAATCTAAACCCTAAACAATGTACTGCACGGGAGTACTTTTGATTCAAGAGATCAATCTGTACAATAATGGCCTAAACCAAGAAATGGTCGTTCCAGGCTTGCTTCGGTCACAAAGTAAAGGAGAAGGGTTGGTCTTAGGGAGGGAAGCGAAGAAAGTGTTGAGACCAGAATGGTTGATTCTGGAAGTGTGGGCGTTTTGTGACTTGTATCAGAAAGTTAAACTGGCTAGTTGGATGAAAAGGCTATCATATGATTTATGGATGTTGTATTGTTCTCCTGACCAAAACTTGTTGTTTGGTGGAAATAGGTGAGACCTATTTATACAAGCCATAGTGAAACGTACCCTGGTCTCATAGGAAGTAGAAACGATTGAGTGGTGGAAGAAAAGAGTAACGTGTAACTTTCAGACGTTATGCTTCCATGATGAGGGAAGTGAATTCGTGTAACCGCCAGTCATTACGCTTCCATGATGAAGGAAATGAATTGTTTACACCGTTACTTTTCACCACCACTAATTATCCCACTTCATGACACTTTCTTGTAACGGGCGCATTGCACGCCGCACGCTGTAAACCTCCATACCAATACCCTGATGAGCATCCCCTAGTTTGTGATATATTTTGATATCTCGAGTGTTTTCGTGGAAAACATGTAGCACTTTGCTACGTGTGGCAAGTTAAAATCGAGAGGCTTGCCATAGGTAAATAGCATGTAATGCTAGTCTCGTTTTTGCTAGTCGCCTAAAACTTGTCGCCATCTTACCGGTTTGGTGGCGAACTTCGATTGCCGAGATCGCATCTTATGAATAAGGATAGCCGTCGATTGTGGCTACCTTGTGTTGGTGCCTGACAATGTCACAGTAGCATTGCATCAAGACTTGTGCATGCCAGTGGCACGATGGTGCAAGTGGCGCCTGGCGTAGCCATGGTCGATGGGTTTAGGAGGTTGGTCGCCTAAGAGTTGCCACGAGTCAATCAATTCGGTGGCGAACTTGGATGGCTGAGATTGCATCTCATGAAGAAGGATGGCCATTTATTATGGCCACATCTTGTTGTATAGCGAAGTGGCGTCAGCCACATTCTAATGGCATGCCAGTGGCGTAGCCATGGCATAGCGGCATGCTAGTAGCCGCGGCATAGTGGTATTCCAGTGATGTTGCGGCATGTCCAAAGCTAAATATTGGCTCCGTGGCCAAAGTTAGGGTTTGGCGCCGTGAAAGAATTCGTCGTGGAAGAATTAGGGCTTGGCGTGGCCAAGGCTCTATGGAACAATTCCCCGTGGAAGAATTAGGGCTTGGCATGGCCAAGGCGCCGCGCAAGAATTAGGGCTTGGCGTGGCCAAAACTTGGAGCCGTGGGAGAATTAGGGTTTGGCGTGGCCAAAACTTGGCGCCGTGGAGTCGGACCCACATGTGGCGTGGCAACATTGGCCCTGTTGCCATGCCAATCCCTTTGCTCTGGGAAACGTTATTTTTCTTTGGTAGCAATTTTCCCAAATTAGGTTTTGGCATGTCGAAACCCTAATTAGTGCATGTGGCATGCGGTTGCGGCATGGCGCTACTTTTGTGCAGATGGTGCCATGGCTATGTCAAAGGAACTATGGCAAGGCCATAATGTGGAAACAAACACAGGAGTAGGAATTGTCGTGGGTGGATATTTATGGCAGGTTGCCACGAAGTGGCATGTTGCGAGGTAGCATGTTGGCATGTTTGTTTAGCATGGTGGCGCAGCAGGGTGTGTTTGGCCTTTAATGTATGGTGGCAAGTTTTAGAGCAACTTGATTGGCCATAAAAGGGGGCCGGCCAAACATAAGGCACGACTACACTTCTGGTGAGTTTAAAGCGACCTGATTGGTCGAGGGAATAGGGTCGGGGCGTGGCCAATGGCACTAGCTGGCCTAAGGCATGGCCACACATCTTTTTGCTCCTGCGGCTCCCTGTTTTCCTTATTCTGGGCGAGGTTCTGCACCTGCTAATCCATGATGGATTAATTGCTTAGTTTGCTTAATTTTGACAAGCAAGGTCTGGTATATTGCGCGAGGCGCGAAACCCTAACTTCTGTAAGTTAGTCAGGACGATTGATTGAATTCTATGTGTTGACACAGAGTTCTCTTAAGTTCATTGCCAGAGAGCAGCATGCTTTTCTGGTTGAATACCTTATGCAAAGATCTTATCCTTGATATTTGGAGATTCGTGCTACTCTGATGCGAGTAAAAGAAAATTATCATCATGTCATATCAACATTAAGAGTTCAGCCGGAGAACATAGCATAGAAGGCATTCAGAGCAACTTATATTAAGTGAATATACGCGAGGCGCTGAAATTTACAGAACATCTGGGACGGTCGCTACATTCGCCAGTCTGGGTAAATTTCATGTAGGTATATTGAGCGGCTCAATAAATTTGCAGTGGAGAGGTTAGCACACGTGGCTCTGTTTCCTTGCAGAGTGACGTCACATCAGATGCAAGGTTTTACGATTTTAACCCTAAGCTAAAAACCACTATTAACAATTCTGAATTTGTTTGGAAGATGATTTTTGCGGTATTAATCTTTATGGTTTTATATATTGCAAATTGTTTATGGGATACGTGTGTTTGCGTCCGTGAACTATGATTGTCCCATACCTTGTCAAAAGTAAAGTCTTTCGTAAGTCGATATGCACATATTGATAAAAGAATGAATGGACTTTTGACAAATACAAAAGTTAAGCCTATAATGTCAATTATTGATGGAAGATAGGTTAAAATATTTTGTTTTTCAAGGATTATGTCTATTTATGTCATTGTGAAAATGGTGATGGAAAATAGAATGAATCCTTGCTTATTCCACGGTATTAGGTCGATCTCCGATCCACAATTTTTGTGTATATACTGTGTTGTTTCATAAGGTGTCTTATGTTAAGCTCTATCGACCGAGTCATTGTTTTGGACTTGTTGTTGCTCCGTGAGGTACTTTATGTCGAGCATACCAGAGAGATGATAAGGGCGGCACCCTCCATTAAGGAGTTGATAAGTGTCTTAAGACGCAAATGTCATTGGGCTTTATTTTCGTAAGAAAATTTAGGCTTGTCATATTTGTGTGACAATCCTGAAGAGGCAATAATACAAAATAATAAAGATAAGACGAGATCAATGGGTCAGTACATGAAAATGTAAGGACGTCCTGCGATTTCGTCGCAAGATGGCAATGTCATGGGGCTTTATTTTCGCAAGGATTTTTAGGCCTGTCATATTGTCGCAACAAAACTATCCTGCAGAGGCAACAATACAAAAGAAATGATAAGGCAAGATCAAGGGGTCATTACATGAAAGTGTAAGACGTCCTGCGATTTTGTCGCAATGACAAGAGGTGGCACAGTAAAACCTTTAACTAGGAAGGCAAAATAAGACCACATAAGAGATAAAGGAAAAAGGAAATCTTGGAAGAAACCAAGATTTCCTTACTTGCGAAAGTTCAACAGCAACATTTGCGAGATTGAGGCATGAACATAACATGTTTAATCTCTCATTTGAACACAAATAACAGAGGCAAGTATGGGAATGTATAGAATAAAAATATGTTATTTGTCTTCATATGATAGATTTACGCGCTCATAAAATAAAAGATTGATAATATATTGACTAACTGTATTGCAAAAAAGAATTGTTCTTTTAACATATGCAAAAAGGAACAACAAAGGTAGAGCTAATATTTGAACATCCAAGAATTTTGCAGCAAAAGATTAAAAAAATAGAAGATTAAAAGAAGGAATATACAGATATTACAAAAAGAAAGAAGAAAAAAGAGTTATTTCTTGTTCGATTCTTCCTCTTCATTTTCTTCGTCTTCATCAGATTCTTCTATCTCTTCATCTTCATTTGCTTCCTCTTCTTCGCTAGCATCACTGTCAGAGATATCCAAAGAAGGCATATTCTCAGGGATTTCGTCAAGGAGACAAGGGTATGAAGAATGAGGAATGTTGTTGTCATCACAGACTATCTTAATAGTCTGATTGCGAAAGAGAACAACGTCATTTTTGAAATTCGCTACAGTAATTTGTAGTTGCTTCTTCAATTTGGAATATTTGTCATTTCGAAGAGAGAAGTCCTTTGCGAGTTGTTCTTTCTCAGATTCAAGTTCTTCAATTCTTTTTCGAAATCTCTGCTCAGCCTCTGCGAACATATGACAATGAATTAGTAACTTAATGGAGGTTTCATAAAAAATAAACACTAATATAAAGAAGAATAATTAACAACCTTCTTTATCAGAAATCATATCCCTAATCAAGGCCGTATGCTCAGCTTGAAGGCTAAAGTTAACACCTAAATTATTTCTGGCATCATCTAGAACCTTCGCAGCCCAAGCGAATTCATCGTCATTGTTTATGAGAAGAAGGGAGCGAATTTGATTCTCTCTTTCTCTAAGTATAGCATTTTGGCGGATGGATTCATCCCGTTCAACTTGAACTTCAAGAAGAGTTTTTTGAAATTTCGCTAATGCTTGGGCACCTTGACTAACGATGCGATCTTTGTCATCTATAAGATCGCTAATCTTCTTCCTTAAAGTATTAATTTTCTCTTTGGAACTTAGATACATACATTTAAGTTGGTTGGCTAAACCCAAACTAGATCTATGATCAATTTCTAAGAGGCAAAATCTGGATTGAAGTTTGTTTAGAGGAAGAGATTTAATCTTGTTATTTGAAAAACTATCTAAAGAATCGTTGGTGAACAAGAAGAGAATCATTATCCACTAGTAGAAATCAGCAGTTCCGCGACCGATGAAGCAAGTCATTTAACTCGTATATATGACTTGCTTTGTCAGTCGCGGAAATGGTCGCAGTCTGAGCGTCTTTTTCATATATGACGTGGCTCTGCGGGTCGCGGTGCAACTCATATCAACGACCGACTATAACAGTCAATGTGTTAAGACTGACCACAGTCGGTCCTAGATTTGGATTTTAATATAAATAAAAATCGATTCAGATTACTTTGACCGAATCTGCTGAGTGACTAAATCTGAGTACTCACCAAATGGAACTCAAATTAAACTCAAATGAAAATTCAAATGAAAACCAAAATAAACTCAAATGAAAATTCAAATGAAAACCAAAATAAACTCAAATGACAATCAAACTCAAATGAGAACCAAATTGAAATTAAATTTGCACACAAATAGTCTTTCAATTCAACATTCACTAGGTTCAAATTACGAAAAAAAGGTATAAAATCTAACTTGGACCAATTTAAGTTTCTACAACCATAAAGGTAATTAAGTTCTAAGATTCGATTACAAAATGATAAACTAATAAAGATTGGCTAAACAGCAAAAGAATAAACTCAGTTGATGATGAACTTAGCCCATATTTTAAAATGAATTTCCCCCATTTTACACTGCAGCCTTGGAAAAGTCACCAATAACTGCAAATGAAAACAAAAAAAATCAATAAATCATTTTACACTTCATAAAAAATGTCAGAACCTAGATTATGCACAAGCAGTTAAGATCAAACGCTGCACTAACAAAATACATAACCCAAATAGAAGATGCATAACAAAGATATCTGAAAGAGATGAAATTTAAGAGGGTCAGATCTTAGTATAGTGGACGAACTTTGATGTATTGACACTTGGTAATTAGATAGAATATCATCAATCACTTGCAACATCAGTATAATGCCTGAGCTACCTGTTATCTTATGATACATGTTTAAGAATTAGATGTTGTTGCAAGACAGTCCATGTAATGACAATTAAAAGAACCAAATACGAAACTCCTAAGACCTGGAAACTGATCTTGAGGCTCAGAACGAAGCATTACGGGATATAATAAATAACTTAAAAGATAAACCACTGCATAGATGCGAGAGATGCTGGAAATAAATGATCAACCTTCAGATGGGTCATGTTATTACTTATTAGCAACTAATAAATTTGATTACCTAGAGAGCTAGTAGTCCAAGAGCAAAAGCCCTTGCTTTTTCAACCTCGTGTTTGATAGGCTTAAGTAGGAAGATGATTCAAAACATAGAGTGTAATGGAAACTGGTCTTCTTTTATTGATTGTGGATCTATAGAAGATGAGCTGCATGACAAGTTATGTTCAAATGATGTACATGACGATTCTACAGAATTGAGAATAATTCTCAAAGAACCTCGAAAACTCTAACTTGATGTCATTCCAATAGTGTTTCCAGCAAAACTTTAAAATTTTAAAAATAACCTTGATTGATGACTCCAATTTCATAAGACTCTATCATTAACTTCCTAAGTGATGCTAAAGTTCGACCATTAGCTGATTAATATGGGGAGGTCAGAATACTCAATAAAATGCTTATAAAAAAACAACCACATGCTTTCATTCATCAACTGATAATATGAAACATCAATGAATCATACTTATGAGAATAGATAAAAAGTCGTACTACAATTCTGAAGTAATCTTTATGTGTGGCAGCCTTGGTAAAGCAGGACGCTAGTAACTGCAAACAAAAAAACACCAATAAGTCATATTCAAATTCACAAACAAACGTAAAAACCTAGATTATGCACCAGCAGTTCACAAACAAACGTCAAAATCTAAATTGACATGGTCTAAACTGCTTTGTGGCAGATGCGACAATGAGAGGATCAAAAACTAGTTGCTTTAACAAGCATGAAAGGGGGGCTTCAGCAAAACTGCAGAGAGAAGCAAGAGCAGTTTACCTTAGCTTTGTTAAATCAAATATATATCCATAACTCCATTCTTGTTAACACCATCAACAGCAAACCTGCGGCCACAACAATTAACTAAATTAGAGAGCAGAAGACCAAGGTATTTTACATGCTAATCGTGGTTTCTCCCGAAGTATACACTTACCAAGTTGTTAAAGGGTTGAACAATTCATTTCCAGTTCCATCTCCTCACCCCAAAAACGCGATAAAATTTTGAATCATAATGGCCAACACATGACAATATTGGAGGATGGATGGTCTTGTTCTCAGATTTAGAAGTAGTTGGTGGTGTAGAACTTTTTAAGGAAGTCAGAGACACCTTGATCTTTGGTCCCAACATCCTGCACAAGTCCTTCGTTCCCCACCACATACTGCACAAGGAAACGAACCAAAGTTGAGCTAACAAACAAATATTGTGAAGAAAATGAAGTGCTCTCCACGAAATTTAGAATGCATAAGGTGGTAATAATTGTATCAGCACCTATGATTCAGCAACAACCTTATCCATTCTCTGAAAAATAATTTTGTTTTGATCGAGTATTGCTTTGAGATTTAACATGTTCGACTTCTAGAAAACAATAACTTATCGAGATAACCATACCATTCAATTGAATCAGTAAGAATGAATCTTATATTTCTAAGCTTAAGAAGTACATACTGTTTTCATACCATGTAATTGTTAAGAGACAACCACCACCACCACCACCACCACCTTGTAGCAGCAGCAGCACCTCCAAACCACTAACAGCACCAGCATACTTCACCACCAACAACAAATCCATCAGCAATCATTCAAGCCATGAAAATAGTATAGAATACATTAGAATCCAAACAAGAAGATGCAAAAAACTGAAAATGTCAATAAAAAGAATGAACTCAAATTTGAACTCTACAATGGTACCAAACACTTCAAAATCAAATTCTATCAATTCGTATTCTATCACAACAAGAATCATTCAAAAACAAAACTGATCCCATAAAACTTAAAATCATGAAAAATTCGTAGTTACAAAATTATCCATTACAGCACCATAAACACTATTAATGACATGAGTCAGATACCTCTACAACCCCCAATTTAAGAAAACCCCAATTAAAAAAAACTAGGGTTTCATTTTCATGAAAACCCCTGATTTCTATCAAAGAACAAATCGATCAAATTTAAAACATAATTTTAACAATAACTCGAAATTAGAAGTAATAAAATCAATACCAATAAGAAATGTGTTGGTTGTCCAAGTAAACCAACTGCTCCTGATGTTGATTGTTGTTGAAGTTGTGCGTGAATCAACTGGTGACTATTTTTAGGGTTTCAGTAAACATAAGAAGAAGGTGTTGGTATTGGTGGTAGAATTAGAGCTCGATCGAGATAATTTTAGGGTTTCAGTTAACATTAGAGTTTAGTATCCCAATAAACATAAAACTTAGACATGTCAATGGAGAAAAAGAAGATGAGGAAGGTCTTCTTGAGGTGATGGAAGTAGTGGATGGCGGTGGTAGATCTGTGGTGGTGATGGAAGTGGCGTGGTGGTGATGAAAGAAAAAAAATTGAGTTGCAGTCTCTCTCTCTCTCTCGAATAGAAGAGAAAATGATAAGAGGGGATGAAGAGATAAGGTGAAGGAGATATGTATGGATGATAACGAGGTGGGAGATGGAGGGACCCGCCTAAGAAAAGTATCACTTATTCAGCTATGTCCAGCGGTCACGATGTGGGTTGATGATTCTAGGATATAATTGTAATTAAAAAAATTGTAGAACAACCGTTTTTAACGCTTTTATCTGTGCTCCGGAAATTTACTATATCTATGACTGTTTTGACCGGTCCACGGTCCATTGACCGCTATTGAGGGTCGAGGATGTGGGTCAATAAAACCCCACTCTCCACTAGTGATCCATAGGTTCAGGAAATGAGTGAAGGAGAATGGCTTCATCAGGAAGGTTATAAACGTCTGCGAAAATGATAATTCAGATAAGGAAAGGTAATGAGAGAACGGAACAAAGGAAAAGGGAAGAGTCTCATACCACGACTAAATTAATCATCTTGTTTGGTTATTTAGTTGTTGCTCCGTAAGTTTTCTTATATCGAGCATGACCAATTAAATTGATTACTTTTTGTGATTAGTTTGGTTGTGTATTCCGATTAGATTAATTATGGGTTCTCTTGTGATTAATCTAATTGATTCTTTGAGTCTCCATGAGTTTACTTATGTTGAGCATTTCCGGTTAAATTAATCATGAATTCTCTTGTGGTTAATTTAATTAAGTATTTTGGATTCAAATTCATACTTGTATGTGATTTGTTATGTCCAAAGAAATCCTTCTTTTCTTTATTGAAATTAAGGTCGCTCTTGTTGTTCTTTCGGGAATGACATATTATGGGGGAGAGTTCTTAATTAAAGTTGTGCTTAATTGCCAAATCTTTCACTACACCAAATTCTGGGATTAGAAACAGAACTGAGCCGTTACTAAAACGGGTTGTAACGGCTCTCGCCTGTTGCAAAAGTGGGTGTTAAATTTTTTTTGTAACGGCTTTGTGGTCGTTACGAATTTTGGTTGTAACGGCCCTCGTAACAGATGTAAGCCGTTACGAATTTGCCACGTGGTAACAGCTCCGGGACGTTACGAATTTTTTTTGTAACAATGTTGTCGTAACGTCGTCGAGCCATTACGAACTTTTTTGTAACATCAAAAAAATTACTGCTAGTCAACATTGACCTGGTCAATATGACTGGCAGTTCATTTTCTACCGGAAATAAGCCGGAATTCCAAATATCCTGCATATGCCTTTCAATCCATTCATCATCCATTCAACAACAATTTTTTCAATCAATTCATATTTACATTCATATCATATTCAATCATTTCATATAAAAAATAACTGAAATTGTTCTAAGTAGCAATTTTTTTTTGTTAACGGAATACATAGAAACTTTATAAGTTCATTTCATTCCTATGTCCTAAGGGAATACAAATTATGTGTATTACAAACATCATGAATATATTCTGTAGCTAAGCATACCATGAGAGCGAATAGGTTTATTTTTGTTCGCCTCAGCTGCTTTCTTTAAGATCAGACAAGAGCATTTCTTTTGTAAGTGGCTGCAAGTGTCAAAAGAAACATATAAACTGCGGGTAAGCAAAGACAGGCATGATGTACAACAAACTAGTTTGCACTATTCAAAGAAAATGCACAAACAAGTAAGATTGCAAACATCATTATTAAAATCACTCAATTATCTCATTAGATTCTTTTGAGTATCCTCACCTATCGCTAACCATTTTGTTTGCGTTTTGGATGAAGTAGAAAGAGCTTATTTTTCGGCAACTTCATCTGCATCAATACCCTTGCCTGTATTCAAGAAAAATACTTGAATGATTTGTTGAACATTAACAATATTGCATTCTCTGAATATGTGTGCAAGTTATTTTTTCACTTACTGAAAGTATTGAAAGAATCTAAGAGGACCTCTCCAGGTAATGTGGCTAGTATTTGTTTTCCTGCAAGGAAGATGATTGGTCCAGCTGCTCATCCAGTTCCCATCTCGAAGATATTAAGCACAATCTCCTTTGCAGGAAAGAAAAAAAGACATTTCGGCAACCTTTTCAATTCTCTCCTTAGCCGATCAAAAACATCATAATCAATTCAATGCAACAAGAGTTGGTAAAAACAACCCACTGCCCCTACAATTGCAATAGAGTTCTCATCTTTGAGATAAAGAACATAAGTTATACTCTTGGAGACGGCCCATCAGAACTAACAATTGGTTAAGGATATCAAAAGAATTAACTGTTTACAAAGAGTAAATAAATTTAGTTAGGAACAAACCTTGCCATGCCTAACCCCGCTTTCCTTGAACCGAAGTGTGAGCTAGCCTCTTTGATCACAGAAGTTGAGCTGCACTAGAGAAGTGCAGGCCACTTTAGTATCCTATTATAAAAATATCGAAATATCCCCATCAGTTTCAAAACCAACAATATGGAATTTAAGAAAATTACAGTTAAGAACCCAAACCACCAGGGCCAACTTCTTTGACTTCACGTGTGAGGGAATCAAGAATGGTCCTGGATACGATACATGCAACCATTTACATCAATTGGTCCTGCAACAAACCAAAGTCTAGATTTAGGGAAAGCAAGAAACACTACACCTCTTAGCAAATTAAAGGTACAAAGACCATGCTCAGAAAATTCAGGTAAAGCATGTTAGCAACGGTCCCAACAAAAGATCAAACAATCATCATCACTGAATATCCCAGAATAACAAGACCCTAAAGAGCTAAGTTATGAATCTAATTTCCGATCTTTAAAGTCAAACTATAACCAGGCCCTTATATGATATCCCTCTCACACCATTGCAGTTTAGGCAATAAATACAATTGTGAGAACAAAAGATCTAGCAAGTTTACAAGTGAAGTACTTACTAGGTAATCTATCAGGTATAATGTTGATGCGATCTCCACTGCAGTTCACTACCAACCGGCGCAATACCTCGCAGGTATAAACTGAAGGTCAAATCCACAAATTTTTAAACTTAATATAGTACAAGTATGACCAAGTTAAGTACTTACCAGGGAATGATATTTCCCCGGCTGGCTACTACCGCTCCAATAAACATTGTGTAGTCCCCTGTGCATTCACATATAACAGAACAAGAACCACCCACATATATACAAAAAATGATGAACTGAAAGTAAAAATTCATTTATAGGCAAGCATCCAATGTTATCATCCATGGTCCCTCTTCAATGATAGCTTTTTCATGCCCCTAACGAGCAAACTTTAAGAAAGCGCAAAATCGAAACAAAACAAGATAAAGCATGAAACACTACTAAACAGGCTAGCATTGCAAGATGCTCTGAATGGCCCAAAGATCTCATCCTTGACAATCAACATTTTATCCTAATTTTATACACATTCAACTTTATCAGTTCTGAAATGTAATTATAGTAGTAAAAAAACGACGATCTAGATGTAGTATATGATACTTGGGCATTTTAGAAGACAATAAGAAGAATATAGTAACTATTGTCGCCGGTTTCAATACAAAGAATGGAGATTTCCTCCAATCTCCGTAGTCACCGGCTTAAGGTTGTTTCTATAGCCAGTTCAGATACAATTTTGCTGCTTGCTGCTTATAGTTGATCCTGTGAATGCAAGCTGAAATGAAGTCAGCCTTTTCTATGTTAACAGTAGGTTTAAACTAAGTAAAATTGTCAAAAAAAAATCAACACTGAATTACTTGAGTTACCTTTGAGATCCAAGAAAGAAAAGGTGGCTAAGAAGAAAATATGGCGACTGCCTATACTACACCAAATTCTGGGATTAAAAACAAAATACTGGATTTTTCTCTCTGTATCATGCAATATATATTTCTTTAAGATAAGAAGTGGAGCCTAAGATCACTATTGAATACATGAAATTGATAGGATTGAGGAAGCTTCTTACTCTTAAGATGGCAGAAGAGGTGATCATTGACGAAACGTGTCCGCTCGGGCCCCCATGTCCATCATAAACTCCAATAAAAGTCTCATACGGACCAGAATCATAATTGCTTAGAGACCCAGATTCAAGCTGGCTATGATCTTCAAGTAAATTATTGGCTTGTACTACAACCATTGAAAATTCTCCACTCCAATGTTGCCCAATATGTTTATACCATTATTATCAAAATCCACCCTAATTGATCAGCTAAATCTATCCGACGCCACCTCTCGGCACCCCATGAATACCACCAAGTGTGCTGCGCAAAACAAAAAAAAATGTGAACACACAATTCTACATGTTCATCCATCCATCAATCAATCAATAAGGTACATTCACCAGAATATCAACATTCCAATATTTGTTTCAAAGTCACAACGTATAAAAAGATGGCTGCATTGAAACCTGTTCTTTGTGCATACACATCAAATTTCGCCCAAATAGCACAAGCTTGTAACAGATCTACCGATGAAATCCGCTATGTTCAAGAGATACAGGCAATCGAGTGTACAGCCTACAGAATGAACCATGCAAGATAGAAAATATAGTAACTATACCGCATTCCAGTATTAACAGTCTTCACACAACCTGTGTCTACCCTTCCTTATAATTATTGGTGAGCATCTCGGGTAAGTTGACAAATTAAGGCGCAATTACGGCCACCTCAGGAACAAGGTGAGGATATTCTCGCTTATTCGTTCAACTCTTTGAATACCGCAAAGAGTTTTTTGCAGTTCCAAATGTGAGTTTTTATAAACAAATTAACATGAAACTAAAGTTCATATCATGTTAAGCATATTCATGGAAAAACTGCACATGTTGATTCATAAAATAACATAAAACCCCATAATCAGTTCAATTTATTGAAATTTATACCTTCCAAGTCTTCAAAATTCTTTAAGGTTCTTCAGTACTTCAAACCCTGAAATGAAATCAGAAAAATAAATCGAATCAGTTCATACTTTCAAACCCTAAAATAGAAAATAACATAAAACCCTATAATTAGTTCAATTTGTTGAAACTTTTACCTTCAAATTCTTCAAACTTCTTCAACATTCTTCAAACTTCTCCGGTGCTTCAAAACATGAAATGAAATCAGGAAAAAAAAAAAACAAAAACAAATAGAGTTAGATTTATATGAAGAAGATTAACAAAACGAAACTAAGATGAAGCAAATCGTATTAGATTCACAGATTAACAAATTGAAAAACTAAAAAATAGATGAAATGAAACCCTAAAAAATAAATCTATTGTAAACAGATGAAACCCTAAAAATTGAAAAATTTAAGATGATTAACACTTACACAGATCGATGATTGAAGGTTATTGAAAAGATTGAAGAGATTTTTGAGATGGTTTCTACGCTAAAACGAATTTTGTGATGAAACCCTAGTTTTATTTCCTGAGAGGAAAGAAAAGAGGTAGTAGGAAGAGAGGAAAAAAAATGAAAATGAAATTCGATCTGGTCGATTCACAGGATATCATCAAAATCACGCATGCGACTGGCACACGCATGGGAGGAAAAATCCTCTAGCTTTACTAATCTTGGGTGGAAACATAATACCACGCATGTGAATGGCATGCGCACAAACCCCTTGGTGTTACGACCCAAGTGTTACCAAGCGTGTGACTCGCACGCCTATAAAAAAATTCGTAACGGCTTAGCTCTGTTACGAAATTTTAAAAAATTTAGTAACGGCTTCAGCCTGTTACGAATTTTTGTAACGGAATTTTGTAACGGCCACAAAGTCATTACTTAATTCTGTTACGAATCCGGGAATTTGGTGTAGTGTTTGTGGGGAGTGCGGATGTGGAATATTATAGGGGTTATCTTGTATCTTTAAACTCCTTGATGAATGCATTTAGCTTCGTCTTTATGATTGCATCTAAATAAGTTGATATTATGACTTCTTTTGGTCAAGAAATATCTCTTTTGGAAATTTCATTAGGATTCCGTTCTTGTGCCTTTGCCAATTTTATTGACAAAAATGGGGAGAATTAATATGTTGTTCACACTACAAATACATATGGTTTTCGGATCATTATGTAATGGGGAGTGGTTTCCATATGAGATGGAGTATTAACTAAGGGGGAGTGATACATATCACCATAGTATTGTTGTTGAAGTTGTGATACAATTGAACTTTGACGATGTATAATGATACTATGACGCTGTATAACAATGATTAACTATTTTTTTCTCGTTGTTATAGCTACGGATTTTCAACAACGATGGTGCTGAACTTACAACCTTTGGGATCATTGGAGTACTTGGAAGTGATGAAGATTTCGAGTAATGTTGAAGATTAGATATGTGGAATAGGAGCTACAAAAGTTTATTTATTTATTTTTTGTATTCCATATGTATTAATAGTTTTGTCACTAAAATTGACAAAGGGGGAGATTGTTAGAGCATTGCTCGGTCAAACTCGCATGCGTTGCTATCTCAAGCATGTTTGTCAATGTTAGTGATCAAAACTATAAGTCTTGATTTCTAGCCTATTATAGCTAAGGTCTCGGACTAGGATAGAAAGCGTAGTTGAGCTCAAGAAATCCATGGTAATCATCATACAAGACGAAGGACTACTCAAGGAACTGGTGGAACTTCATCGACTAAAAGGTATGAGGAGACTTGAACTTATCTATCACTCAAAAGTCTATTTACTCTATCTCCTATTCTTGAGACAAAAGTCATTTTGATATATAGACTTTAATTATACACATTAGCTATTTCGAGCCGAGTTTAACTCGTCTATCTATTTCTCGAAATATGTGTTGGTAAGCTTTCGCATTAGCCAAATTCATCTTTACCTAGTGATGAATGTCATGTTATGTTTCAATCACTTTGAAAATTGCTCTGACGAAAAGTTGTCTGTGAATAACGACTATATAACGTCCTTTGAGAATGTTTAAATGATTGAAATGAGAGTTTAGATTATACAACCATTGTTGGATATAAGCATTTTTGTGTAAACACATATATGTATAATTCCTTATTCCTTGAACCGAAGTTTGCGAACTTTTTTGATCAAGAGAACTGAATGGTCACCATTAATCGCGTAAGTTCTCGACCCGAGAATTTCTGCTGGAGTTTGTGAACTCCTTCCGTGAACTTAAGTCCACGAACCCAGTCTGCGAACTTGAGTTGGTTATATCTAAAATCGGTTGTTCTTGAACTCATATTTATATAAACTAAGGAATGCTTTTACAAACCATGGCTATAAATTTCATGAACTGATTCGAGTGAATCAAACTGTTTTTGCTTCGATTGTGTCTTGTGTAGTTACATAAGATCTAAGCAATTGAACAACTCTCTAACTAGTTCATTTGAGTCATTTGAACTAGTTACGGTGAAGAAGAATATGGTTGATATGAAATTGCTCATATGGCTAACCATTTGGTTAACTATTGTTGAACCAACAAATGTTCATGTTTGGGTACGGTTACATAAACCCAAAATAGTACATTTCATTTGTGTGTAACAAGCTAAGTTTTCGATCTAACGGTTGAGAAATATTATCTTGAATCTAATCAGGTTTTCATCTAACGATGAATATTGAATGCTTTGTTACCAAGCTAACATTGATTGCAAACCCTGATTTGAAAGACTATATAAGGGACAACTCTAACAACTAGGAAACCTAATCCCCACACCTTACGTGTGATACTAGTTGCATAAGCTAGAGTCGATTCTCCTTTAACCTTGGGTTTTCTTCTCTAAACCAGGTTAATGACTTAAAGACTTCATTGGGATTGTGAAGTCAAACCGATACTACTTTCTTGTAGTTTTGTGATATGATATTGTTGATTCTATCGTTTTGAGTACAATCGTAACGATTGGCTTGAGATTTATATCTCCGATAGGAAATATAGAAAAGTAATCACAAACATCTTCGTCTCATCGTTTGTGATTCCGCAACATCTTTTTTCGCTGCGTTGATTAAGATTATTGTGAGGTGGTTGATAGTACTAGGCTGTTCTTCGGGAATATAAGTCCGGGTTATCAATTGGTTCATGTTCACCTTGATTTATCAAAAGACGGAACAAAACTCGTAGGTATATTCGTGGGAGACGGATTTATCTATTACCATAGACTTTTTTGTGTGATACAAATTTGTTTATTAAAGTCTTCAACTTTGGGTCGTAGCAACTCTTAGTTGTGGGTGAGATCAGCTAAGGGAATCAAGTACATAGCACCCTGGTGGGATCAGAGACGTTGGAGCATAACTGTACCTTGGATCAGTGTGAGATTGATTGAGGTTCAACTACAGTCCAGACCGAAGTTAGTTTTAAGTAGGTTAGTGTCTGTAGCGGCTTAATACATTGTGTGTTCAATCTGGACTAGGTCCCGGGGTTTTTCTGCATTTGCGGTTTCCTCGTTAACAAAATTCTGGTGCCTGTGTTATTTTTATTCCGCATTATATTTTGTTATATAATTGAAATATCACAGGTTGTGCGTTGTTCAATCAATTAGAATATTTGTGTTTGTATCATGAGTAAAATTGCCACATATAGGGCCAGAATATTGCCTTGGCCACTGTTCAGTTATCATCCAAGCCCGCTAACCAGTCAAACAAAACATCCCACCAGCCTGCCTAGTATTACAACGACCGGTTAATGGTCAAAGTCAACGCTTGTTCAACGATCAAAGTCAACCGTTGGTCAACTGTCAAAGTCAGGTTGCACGTCGCTATCCAATTTTCATTCATGTTGCCAACAGTGCTGCTAACCAATTTCCATCCAAGGACTCTGCCGCACTGCCAACCAGTTTCTAGCCATGCTGCCAGAAGTGTTGTTAACCAGTTTCCAGCCATGTTGCCGATGATCGGCTGTCCCTCGCTTCCCATCCATACTGCCACCCATTATACCTGTCAACCATCAATCCAGTCTGCCAGCATGCAAAATTTATTCAGGAGGCATGCAAATATAGTTTCATGCAGAATTTAACATGGAGGCATCAATGAGCGCTTTCATGCGACTAAACAGGAGACTTGAATGAGCAGCTTTCATGCGAATTAAACAGGGGAGGCATGGAGGGTTAATGCCAGGAGTTATGCATGGAAAATTAATTCCAGGAGGTTTCATGCAAGGGAAATAAATACAATTTATGTTTACCTCATAATGAGGGTACGAGCCTAGTTCAGAATTGTATAAATAGAGGGAGAGGTAGCTTATAAAAAAAATGGAGACATTGTAATACAAAGATAAATAAAATATTACTACCCAAGGGGATTCGTCCATGGACGTAGGAAAACCATGCCGAACCACGTTAAATCCGTGTGTCTGTCATTTCTGATTATTCCCTGTTATTAGCCATGTTTTTATCAACAACATCAAAATCATCGTGTTTAGTGCCTGGAAATATTTCTGGGTGCAAACAATCCGACCTTTTGGTTGTTGATTTAAATTGATTGACACTTGGATATTGGTCTTTGGTACCATCCAAGTTATCTCTCTAGTATTTGATAAAGACTCGCATATTTCTATTTGCTTGACTATATATCAAATCGAGAGAGTGAGATATAAACTCTTTGATATACTTTTTATCTAGATTGAATCTGACTGTCTAGTTGATTCTCTAGAAAGTATATTGGAGTTTGTCCATACAGATTGCTAAGAGAAATATTGGGTGTGGTTGTTGTACCCCCACTTTTTCAGTAGCAACTCTTAGTTGTGGGGGAGATCAGATAAGGGAATCTAGTGCGCGGAGTCTTACGAGATTCAAGAGGCGTAAGGAACGCGACTGTACCTTAATCGGTGTGAGAATTAGTTAGGGTTCAACTACATTCCATCCCGAATTTAACTTGTAGTAGGCTAGAGTCTGTAGAGGCTTAATACAGTGTGGTGTTCAAGTCTGGACAAGGTCCCTGTTTTTTTTTTTTTTTTTTGCATTTGTGGTTTCCTCGTTAACAAAATTTATGTTGTTAGCGTTATTTCTTTTTAGCAATATATTTTGTTTATATAATTGAAATATCATAGGTTATGCGTAGTTCAATTATAGTTGATAAATCCAACCTTGTTTGTTGGATATGACTTGATTGACATTCATACATTGTCTTTGGTACCATCCGAGTTATTCTCATAACAATCATGTTCACGTATTTCTATCTGTTTGATTTACTGATTGTATTGAGAAAGAGATAAATTTCTTTAATATATAACCTGATTGAGACTCGGTAACTTGGTGGTCTCAAATTTATATTGCAGTTTAGTCCATCCAGATTGTCGAACGAAATAGTTACGTGTGGTTGTTTATCCCCGCGTTTTCACAATCGTCTATGTGGACATTCCTAAAACCGATTGTACGAATTGAATTCGAAAAAAAAATGTTGTTGAGTCTTTATATCTATATAAATACAACCTCTTTGAGCCACTCCTACATCACACGCTTAGTCTAGAAAACGGAATGGGATCCGTAAGAAGATATGCAACTCGTGAAATCGTCCATCCACGTCTTCCACGAACGTCCCAACGAACTATATTCAATGTTTTGGAAGAGGGTGAAAAGGTTTTATTATGAGCACACCACTAATCCAAAAAACCATAAATATACTTAGATTTTCGTAAATGGAGAGCCAGAAATTACAATTGCGGAGCCAGACTGAAATGCATTGACCATGTGTGCATTGGGTTTTCTGATCTTTCTGCACCGTTTCAGACGGATGATGATGTAAAAGTAATTTTGTTTGGTGAAACTTCTGTTTTTGTGATAGGAATACTACGGTTTACTAGTATCATCTCTTTGGGGTTTGGAATTATCTGGTTATCCCCTTGAGAGATTGTGACTTATCATCATCATAGCTGTTGATATTGTTCTTACCTGTGAAGAGACCTAGTTTTATATTCATTTTCTATGATAATTAATAATTAAGTAGTAATTAATGGACTTTGAGTATTCAAGATGAACCCCGAAAAATGTTATTATTGTCAGGTTTCTTTTTGAATATTGTTATTGGTAGGTTTCCAAACATTTATTTTTGGGCCTGGAGAAGTATCTTTAAGGGTCTTGATTTCATCTTGCATAACTCTAACTGGGAGGTCAGGAATGGTAATAACATTTCTACTTTTAGAGACAAGTGGATATTGTGAGCCAGTGTTTGT
The DNA here is from genome assembly GCA_023531295.1 of Papaver armeniacum. Taxonomy (NCBI): domain Eukaryota; kingdom Viridiplantae; phylum Streptophyta; class Magnoliopsida; order Ranunculales; family Papaveraceae; genus Papaver; species Papaver armeniacum. The sequence continues at coordinate 129,240 of JAJJWW010016970.1, read as the reverse complement.
AGCTAATTCTAATTCTAATCCTAATATTTTTGTTTCTGCTTTAATAGATAGTGAAACTAAAGCCTGGATGACATACCTTGTTGCAAATGCTTTTTTAACCCTGCATAATGCTAAAAACATTCATGAATATAGGATTCCTCTTCCAGGGAGTGATAGGCTCATATAGCCTCATATTAAGAATGACCAATTCTCAGTTAAGTCGGCTTAGAGCAACTGCAATCATACGACTAAAACCAAAGATCAAAAACTAAAAAAAAAAAAAAAAAAAAAAAATTTGGTTTACTCCGTGCTGCGACGCTATGGGGCAGGACTAAAAACCAAAAAAAAATCATCAGGCGAACTTTAAAGTTGCGCCCCATTTTTTTTTTCTTTTTTAATTCGGGCGTAACTTAAAGTTACGCCCACCATCAAAGCAAAGATAAACTTCCGCCCCACCATCAGGCGCAACTATAAATTACGCCCGTTCAAACGCAACTTTAAATTACGTCCGACTAAAACCAAACTAAAGACCAAATATGGTTTGGTTTTTGGTTTTAGTCTGGTCTTTGATCTTTACTCCTTTTCCACTGCGTCTGATTTTTAGACCAAAATTTTAGTTTTGGTCTCCCGCTGTGGATGCTGTTACATATTAATTTCTAGGGAATTAAAGAAAAGTGTCCCTGTCATAATAGGTTAATTAGTAAAGTGTCCCTGTTTGAAACAGAATTAGAAAAGTGTCCTTTGTATCAGGTTTTCCGTCCAAAAGGAGTTAACTTGGCGTTAACTCATTTTGGTCCCACCATAAATATTAAAATATCCAATGTAAATTACTGATTTATCCCTTGTATCTCGAAATTACTTATATGTCCTTGAGTTAAGATAAAATCTTATACACTTTGATCTCGAGAAACATCCGACGACTCAAATGAGTGAAGATTAAATCTACTTCTAAGTAATCTCGAGAAATATCTGACGACTCTGAAGGTATACACGTGTAATGTTTTAGGGTTTAGGTATATAAAGGAAGAAAAACCCTAACTTATTTCTAATTCTCACTTCATCTCTTTCTTCTTCGCCGTTTTTCTTTTCCTCCATTTTTCTTCTCCTGAAACTGCTTGGATGAAGAACTGACAAGGGTTAACTCGATTCAAGTATTTTATAGGTTTTTGAAGATGAGCGCACTAGGTGATTCGAGCAATTAGAAGGTAAGTTTCTGTTCATGTTCGTTATTTTGTTGTTGATTTTTTATTTTAATTTTTGAAACCCTAAGCTGTTTTTTATCACCAAATGCAAATATCAGTGTTAGTGTTGGCGTTTTTGTTTTTGATGTTAAAAATCATGAATCATGTTGTCTTTGATTTGTGATTTTAATTTTTCTTGAAGCCCTAATTTTGAAATTTATGGATTATTTTTCAAAACCCTAACTTTGAAATTTGGGGATTTTCGATTACAATGAATCATACGTGTAATTGACTGTTAGAGGATTTTTTTTTCTTTAAAACCCTAATTTTGAATTTTGGGGATTTCCGAATTCAATGACTCATACATTAATTGAGTTCTAGAACTGTGTATGAGAGAAATGATTTATGTTTGTATGGTTGTGTGGTTGTTGTATGTGCAGAAACTATTTTGGTGTTAACATAGTTGGTTGTATGCATTTAGAGCCGTTTAATTTAATGATTCTTGAGTTGCATTTTCTGCGACCTCCAATTACAAATGAACTAGAAGAAACTACTCTCATGGAAGAAGCATAGGTGCTGGTAACAAGAATGATGCCTATTACAAGTATAAGATGTTAACAAACATTGCAGGTCGTGGTAATGGTATCAAGACTAATGTGGTAAACATGGTTGACATTATAAATGCATTAGCCATGCCTCCATCATACACTACCAAATATTCTGGTTGTGAGCTTGGAGCATAGTCCAAATTTGATGAGAAAACTGGAGTTGCTCTCGTGAATGGTGCACATAACACTGCTAAGCTTGCTTTTTTGCTTGAGAACTTCATTATGTGGGAGCCTTGAGACTGAAGTTATCGTCACCAAAACGTAGATGATCCAACTAAAATGTGCTTCATGTGGTTTTGTTTCTGATGTTGATACGATGGACAAGCTCACTGTTTTCATAATCAAAGACCGGCCTGAGCAGTATGTGGTGCTTCATGTTAAACAAATCTGGTGACATGATGCATATAAGGAGAGTATAAGAATGGTTCGGTAGGCTGAAAATGAAAATCCTTGACCTGCTACAAAGAAAGTGGCTAATGCTGCTAGTGGTTTCCAGATGACATGGCAAGTGTTTTCCACGTGTATAAGTCTCCACGTCAGCTAGTTTAGTTAACTAGCTAGAGTTAAATGTTGAGGGCAAGTTTGTCCCATATTGGGTATAATTAGATATGACGTGGCTCCGTTTTTTTCTTATGTAAATTTCGGATGGAAAAACTAACCAGGAGGACATATTTCTAATTCTGTTTGAAAGAGTGACATATTAGTAATTACAATTATGAAGAGGGACATAAAGTTAAAAAACCCTAATTTCTAGCCAAACTGCTTATATGAACAATACTTTTCGTAGCAATCCTTTTTTATAAGTCACTTTGGAGTCTACCCCTTTTACCTAAAGTCCATCGTTTTATTTGGAAGTATCATGAAATCATTTTTTCTGTTAAAGTCGATTCAAGATATGAGAAAATAACCAAGACACTGATTCCACTATTAGAGATGAATAATTTATGGTGAATAACACAAAACTCTAATTATCTTTTTTAAGACCTTATTTCTTAATCCACAAATAATCAGGCAAATTCCCAAAAATTAATTGTATCCCCTAAGCATAGATTATCTAAACAAAGCATAACCTATCTAATTGAATCACAACTAATGACGAAAATTATGCAAACAATTTAAAACTCTGCAAAAGCAGTGATTGAGTGAATTATAAATTATAAATTAGAGAAAATAAAATAGTTACCAATTATTCATGCGTAAATAGCTTCCTCATTGCCTTGGTTGTGGGAGAATTAGCCTCTCATCATGTCGGAAACACGCTCAAAAATCATTATTATTGCTCAAAGGGTGTTTACAAAGATGAAATGGAGAATATGATGAAAATCGGGTGTTTGCAACGATTATAAGTGTTGCAAACACTGTTACAAAGAAGGTTAAAAACCGTTACTGTTGCTTTTAAGTCTGCCTACGTATTACGACCCACGTCTGTGAGTCGTTGTCACTGTAGCAAAACGACGGTCTGGCGTGCGTTGAATGTTCTTCGTGTTCTTGGTGCAGCAGCAGCAGAGAATAATCCTGCAACTCGATTTTTTTTGGCTTTGAAGTGTTCTAAACTCTCACAAACTCCTCGTATTCATTCTATGACCTACAAGCACCTATTTATAACCCAGCAGAAGCAAAATCTCGCGTAATAACTTCATAAAATTCTCCATTATTCGGTATTATTCTTCACGGCAAGTTTGAGATTTTTTTGATCTCTACACGCGTTCTGAAGCTTCCAAGTTGCCATATTTAACTTCTTCAAACTCCAAATAGTTGTTAGAGTCTTCCGAACGCGTGCAAACTCCGCTGCTGCTCGCGAAATCCCGTAACATACCCATGCAAACTCGTGCTCCTCTGTTTCCTCCTCGCGAGTTATCTAGCCAAATTTAGACAACAAATCGACCCATACCAACCCTGTTAGTCTCTAACAAGTCATCCCATGAAATTTCAGCCATTGAATCGCATTAAAACTCCTCCAAAAAATCCGACCTGGAGATCACAGGCGAGAATTTATTTTTCCCGCCAAAACCAAAAATTTGAAATGATGAAGATGGTCGCCCTTATCCAACAAATGGGGTGCGAATATCGGTTGGGTGCCCCTTAGTAATTGGGTTACCACTTATCCAAAGTGGGAGTCCGAATAGCAAATGTCCTCCAGGGGTGTTCCGAGCAACTTTTCGAGCCGAATTTTCCAACAATCTTTATTTTCAAAAAATACCTACAAACACACAAAACACCATAATAATGACAAAAACGAGTACTAACAATATGAAACATTTAGGACAAATTAGACACATAAATGCGTCTATCATGGTGGTTGTCACAGGTAATTAGCTGGTTTTAAGAACCGAATCATATACGTAATCTAGAATATTTGTATCAATTTTTGTTAATAGTTTATGTTCTCACAGAACATCCATTAGTGATGACATGGTTCATGGAAATAATTACCATTCTTTTGTTGTTATATTCCCTTTCCTGCGGATACCGGAACATCCATTTGTTGCAGACGGTAAATTATTGCATGTAATTTATGTTTAGAACTGGTGTTGTTTTCTATTTGTAGTGCGAAAGATGTCATCTAGAATAGTGATCTTTAGAACGCTATTGACTTCCTGCATTTTTTTTCATTATACATGCTTTGAACTAGTAATAGTATAATAACTTTCAGTTGCTGGGAAACAACATTCAGATGAGGTTTGTGCTGCTCAAAAACTATTTGCTTATGCAAAGTTTTTCAGTATTTTGGTTGAATAGGAGGATTTGTATCGCATAGGAGATAAGAATGGTTCAACATACTATGATTGCTTATCTGTTTTGGTTATGAATGATGTTACAGTAACATAGGATGTAACTAGTTGCAACATATGCAATTTGTTTTACAACTAAAGCTTTTGGTGACTGCATATTGAATATGGCCTTGAATGCTTGTGTGTGTGTAGCTGTTGAAGTAATTCATGGTAATGGTTATGTTAATTTCAGAGAGGATGTTTTTATTTGGACCTAGTGGTGGTATTCGCATGGTAATACAAGATAGGGAGAGAGATATTGTTAATGTTTATGGTGTTTATGGTGTAAGTTATGTCTCATTAAGCTTATAGAGCTTCCCAAGGTTAATAATTATGCGATAACTAAGCCTGGTCATGCATGTATTTCTTATCTTCATTGGGATTAGCTCTGTAACCCTTAATATACGGATGTGTAACTCCTAGTACATAAGTCATATGAATGTGTAACTTTTAGTTACAGATGCATATAGCATGTGTAACTATTAGTTACGCATATGAAATTTGTTTTTTAGTGTGGTAGTTAAGATTCAAGATATTACAGGCGTGGATTCATAGTTTGTTTTTTTACTATGTCAATTAAGCGGTGAAACGAGATGGTGGTTGCAATTGAAGTGCAAAACGAACTTGGTGGTGAGCTTAGAGCTTGTTTGTTTATGGACGGAAACTATGCGAAGACTTTTGCTTCTAACATCCTTGTCTCTGGGATGCAAGGTCTCGGTCACGAGAAATTGGTGAGTTTACTACTCGTATTGTCGAGTTTGACTCGAAATTTTGTAGTTAGGGTTTCAGTATGTAGCTATTGAATTCTTCCGATAGATCTTGTTACTGTTGTACCCGAGATGGTTCTGAGATAATTTTGTGTAAATTTATACTTGGATCCTTGATTATGCTGTGTAAATTGCCCTAGGGATCTGATCTAGCTGTTTACAATTCTGAATGGTTGAGTGTTATGACTCTTATGGAGGTTTTTGATTATTGAATACAGTGATACATCAGTTTTATGCGTTTTTTGTTGATTAATAGAAATAATACTTGTATTTTGTTCGTGAGTTGGTTCTAAGCTATTAGTAACATATTTGTTAACCGTGTATAGAGAATTGCTTTGTTAACTCTACATGCATTTTTATGTGTACTAGCTAATTATACATGCTTGTTTTATGAGTGTTTAGCTGATTATGCATTTTTATTGAAGATGCCTGCTCTATTATATGTATGTTGGACTATTTTTTTACTCATTTAGTGGCACATCAAATGGCTTTCTTTATCTTATTATGACAAAATAATTGGATGTATAACTTTTAGTTACACATGGTGGGATATAAAGTCTATGTTCTATATATATGCATGGTATTTACCTGCCTTTGGGCAAGTGTTGTTGCTGCAGTTGTTTTGCCATGAGTTCTGGTAGTCGTTCAGTGAAGAATTAGTGGAGTACCATGCTAAGATATGTTCATTTGAAGTATTAATTAGAAGCATCATTTACCATGCAATTCCAATACTGTTTGTTCCAGCTGTGATTGTTCGTAAAATTGATTCAAGTAATAATATGACATAGAAATTTAGGTATGGCAATACATAAAAGGGGATATTAAAGTTAAAATGTTTGAATTACTACGAGAACTCAATGGAAATTTTTTTTTTTTCCAGGTAAGATAATTACATATGTATAACTTCTGATTACACACGTTAAATAACATGTGCAACTCCAATATACACAACCTAATTGCATGTGTAATCTCTGAGAAATTTTTGTGGTGAATTATGTTTTTACCTGTTTTTGTATGGGTCCTTTTTTATGGCTGATGTGAATGTTGTTGCTGCCAGTGTAATTCTCAGTTACACATGACATATGCATGTGTAACTCCCAGTTACACTAGAAGGATGCATGTGTAACTCCGAATTACACATGGATTTTGTATGTGTCTCAGCTGATTACACATGCTTGTTTAGGGGTGTTTTGATTATGGTATTTCAATGTTTCTATGGAAGTAATTTCTGAACAATTGTAACCTTTTCTATATCAATTGATGTCTATGCAGGTCTCGATGTGGTTTGCGCGCACTGATAAGACAATAACTTACCAAGAGAACCAAGAACATTTATCAAAGCTCTGGGATATTCTTGCAGTTTATGCATGGATAGATAAGGATGTTGGCTACTGTCTAGGTGAGAAGTAATGATTTTTAGCTCTTTTATAGTTGAAATGTGTGCTTTATATGGATGTGTAACTCTCAGTTACACAAGTCAGGTGCATTTGTAACTCTCAATTACACATGATATATGCATGTGTAACTCCTAGTTACACATACTATATGCATGTAACTCCTCTTTACACTAGACATATGCACGTGTAACTCCTAGTTACACATGCTAAAATGAACAAACTTGCAACCAAAAAATTCCACATGCTAGGTATCCAAGTCATATGCGTTTTATCACAATTACACATGACAGATGCATGTGTAGCTACCAGTTACACATGCTAAGATAGGTTATCATGTGTCTTTTTTGTGATCTTTGGTCAATAATTTTGCCTTACAATTGTTCTATAATATTATTATTTTTGCTTTTTGTTCATCCAACCTAATCTAGGGATGTTTATTTCGTTGTAGATATGCAAGCATTTTGGAGGGAGGAAGACAAGAACGAAAGGCAAATATTTAAACTTCATAAAAGCAAAAATCAGACTTCAGACGCATGTGTAACTCTCAATTACACTATATAGATGCATACGTAACTCTCAATTACACTAGATAGATGCGTGTGTAACTTCTACTTACACATGCTAAGAAATTATTGTAAATGAATATTAAAGTAATACATGTATTTTTGTATGTGTTCTTTTTGATATCTATTTTTTTGATGTGTAACTTTGCATTACACATGGCATAAGGATGTGTAACTTCAAGAAATACATGCCATATGCATGTGTAACTTCTGTTTACACATTCACATTGTATTTTAATAATTTTGGGCCTAAATTTAAAAATTTTGGGCTTAAATTTAAATTTTATTTAATTTGGGGCTTCACAATATATAAAAGGGTATGGATGTCTTTTAATAACTCGGGGTCTAGATTTAAACTTCTTTTAATTAAGGGCCTCATATTATAGGTTATCCATGGGCTGGGCCTTAGCCTAATTTTCCCTTTTTTGAACGATTTTTTGGGCACCACTGTTTTTTTTCCAGGGGACCATGATTTGATTAGGCCATCTCCCCTATAGTTATAAGGGCTGTCTTAAAAGGTGGAGATGACTAGTTTACCCTTTAACTTATAATTATATCAATTCTTCTTCTTCTATTCTACAATTTTTCTTCTTCTTTTCTTCATCAATTTATGATCATCTAAACCTGATCATATACAAATCATCAACTTTTTATCGTCGCCGATTCATTGAATTTTTATCGTCGATTATCAATCCATTGTAAACAAACTCGTCCATAAGTATTTTCCCACAAACCCATTACTTCTAATTTGTTTTTGATTGAAAATTTGAGTAGTAGTCATCAAAATAGGTTGAAAATGGAAGTTACAGTAGTAAGTTCGGTTAGGAATTTTGTGGAAGAACTTTGTCGAACTAGCCGAACTTGCTGGAAATGAAGAACATGAAGAACAGTTTTGCTGTTTCGCAAAAAAAAAAATTCCTAACCGAACTAAGGTTTGGTAACTTCGCAAAAAAAAATTCCTAACCAAACTAAGGTTTGGTAACCGCAAAAAAAAATTCCTACCGAACTAGGGTTTGGTTACGTCGCAATTTTTTTCCTAACCGAACTAAGGTTTGGAAACGTTGCAATATTTTTTTCCTAACCTAACTAAGGTTTGGTAACTTCGCAAAAAAAATTTCCTAACCGAACTAAGGTTTGTTAACTTCGCAAAAAAAAAAAATTCCTAACCGACCTAGGGTTTGGTTACGTCGCAATTTTTTTTCCTAACCGAACTAAGGTTTGGTAACGTCGCAAAAAAAAAATTCCTAACCGAACAAAGGTTTGGTAACTTCGCAAAAACAATTCCTGACCGAACTAAGGTTTGGTTACCTCACAATTTTTTTCCCCTAACCAAACTTTTCTCTGAAAACCTATATATTTATTTAATTTAATTTTTTTGATTTAATCTTACACTAATCATTAATTTTATGTTCATTACACTAAGGGTAATTTTGGTATTAAGATAAATATATGGATAAGGGGTGACTTAGTTTTACTTCAAATATCTTTCCAAAAAAAAAACAATGGTCCCAAAAAAAAAAAGGAAAATTAGGCGCAGGCCCAAAAAAAATAATATTCTCATTGTCAGGTCCACAATTAATTTTTAGTTCTGTGACACCCATAATTATATGAAATTATTAAAAATGTCTGCATGACGGATTATGCATCCGCATGACGGGTTATGCATCAGGGGTATAATTGGCAACGCAACTTGGATATAATATATCTAAAAATCCGCGCCTTAGAATTTTATAAATTTTATATCGTTGGAAATCTTTTTAAGAGAGCTACATAACAAGTACAAACAAGAATATTAAATTTTTGTTTTTCACGAAAAATTCGGAGGTGATCATCATTTTAGGCAAAATTTTCGAAAACTTGATACATAACCATTATGCCGCCACCAAAAAAAGATGCATAACACATTCTGCAGACGCATAACGAATTATGCAACCATTTTCTCCACAACATAACAAATTATGCATTTGGATAACAAAGTTATGCATCTATAACAAGTTATGTAACCATTGTTTTGGTTGATTTTAGTGCGTACATAAAAAAAAATGATGTATGGATGCAGTATGCATCCATATTTACGGATGCATATCAGGTTATGCATCTATTTTCTCGATGCATAAAAGATTGTGCAACAATTTTCTCGATGCATAATGCATTATGCAGTCATATATTCGGATGCATAACATGTTATGTATCCATTTTCACGACTACATAACATGTTATGTAGATATTATTGTAGGTGCATGACAAGTTATGTAACCTTATTTTTTGTTGGTTTCAATACTAAGAAAAAAGTAGCTGCATAACGTGTTATGCAACCGTTTTCTGGACTGCATAACAAGTTATGCAAAAAAAAAAAAAAAAAAAACTGCAGAACGTGTTATGCAACAAATTTCGAGAATGCATAACAAGTTATGCAAAAAATTATGTAGATGCAAAACCTGTTATGCATCACTATTCACACCTCAATTTTCTTTAAAATGCACGTCACACGCACACCAAATCAGACTCCACAAACCCTTGGCAACCACCCTCAGTGGCGGAACCAGGATTCAAATTAGGAGGGGCTTGACAATTTTTTTTTTGCACACTGGCAAATCCTCTGTGAATTTTGACGTCTGTTGCATCTTCAAAATCTCTGCCACGTACAAATCAAGCATGCATCCGTTTTTTAGCAGCCAAATGCCATAATGGAAAACACCAAATACAAATATTTAAATCTCCTCTTAACATACCATCATAAATCTCCTCTGATTCATTAAGTTACACAGAGATAGACTGGTTTGATTGTATTTATAAAATTATTAATGCTACTGCCGGTACCAAAAGAAGATAGTCGTGGGATTCCAACTCAATTACTAGCGGCAACACCGAACGACAGAGAATAAAGTTAACAAAGAATGGATTTTAGGTTCTTGATGTGGACGAAATATGGATTTAAACTAAATTTCTCACTTGAGAACCAAGCAAAGAAAGATGGAGTTTAGGGATAAATTGCATGATCTAAAATTGGGTTCAACTGGATGGTCTAGATCGAGAATTGATCAACAACTGCAAAGAGATGGCGCTGGATGATTTTAGAAACAAATTTGTAATGGTTTTGGATGCTCGAACTGGTGGCAGTGGTGATGTTTCCTAATACTCTAAATGGTTTCTCAAAATGGCTGTAAAGAGCACGGTTAGATAGATTTTGGGTGGTGCTGAGTTGAAATCATGAAGACTTAGGCTAAGTTTCAAGACTGAAACTCAGTTGTAGAAAGGAACTTGACAATGAATCGATCCACAACTTTTCCACCATTAATCAAATTCAAACCCTTCTTGCCAATTTCTCTCACAATCTTCCTTGTAAATCGATCCAGACATAATTCCAACAAAAACCCATCCATCCAATTTCTTCAACAACAAATATTAAACCTTAATTTCATCAGAAACCTAACTCCAATTTTACCATTATCATCTTCTCTGAACTGTTGATTCGAGACAAACCAAACCTAAGCTGTTAATGAATTAAACACCGAGTTGATGAAGATAAGAGGAGAAAATCTTCTTTTTAGGATGAAATCCAGTTCCCGGTGTAGTTAATCAAAAGAATCAACAACAACAACAACAAAAAAAAAACTGAATTTAGTCTAGGGTTTTTATGCGTTACCTTATTCTTCTTTAATTCATCTTCATCATCATCTTTCTCGTCTGCCTAACTACGATCAGATATGTTAGATTTTGGATTCGAATAATCCCTAAGCACGAAAAGAATTGAGGTGGAGTTCCAGGGAGATGGAGCATTACTTTGCGCGAGCAAGGAATACTGGTTGGGAGGAATCAAATCTCAAAATTAGACACACTAAAAACAGAACGAAATACTATGGGTTTGAGAATAATTTTTCCCTAAAAAATGGGTGCGCGCCTTCAGATTTCTGGGCGTAGGTTTTACAGTGGGGGAAATCTGAAAAATAGGTGTGACTGTAGTTTTCACAAAAAAAAAAGAAAAAAACAATGGTGCCCAAAAAATGGTTTTTTTTTTTTTTTTTTGCCTTCGGTACCGACCCAAACCCATATCCAAGGTTGATATATACGGATAAACCATGTGGGTGGATAGTAAAGGTGAGTGGGCGTCCCCTAAACCCAAATCAATTGAGAGAGAGAGAGAGTCGAGGGCTCAAACTTTGTCCGCCTTGGTTCCCTTAATCTCTGAGATCAAACCCTTTCCAAAATCAAAGATGCAGAGAGAGATGAATTGAGTAGATAGATCGGAGTTACTGGTTGATTTTGGATCGGTGGTAATAAATCTAAGTGGTAGAGGAGATTGAGAAGAGCAAGAAGAAGATGTGTACTGATCTGGATCGGTGTGAGGAGAATAGTAAAATTTTACAGTTTGGGCAGTGACATTATCCTCATCACCTTCCTTTGGGCAGATTATAGGAACAAATTTTGTATAATTGATTTTCTAATGGATATTTTAGTATTCTGCGTTGAAGACTGTGGATCATTTCACATGAAGAAGTTTCTAAAGAGGTATATTTTTTCTTCTGAAATTCTTTTTTTCATGGAATTTTCTGTTTTTTTTTCCTCACCATGAAAATGTTAACATACTTAATTGGGTTAGAAATGAGATAAAGGGATTCAAGAGTTTACAAAGGTTGAGATATGTTCTCCCCTCATGAGAAAAATTGTGTTTTTGGATGACTGAGTAGTGTTACTGTGTAGCTTATTGTGTTTTGTTGGTTACTTATGTTTTGGTTCAAAACAAACTCCCTAAAACAAAATATTGGCGAATCCGCAATGGGCTTCCCTGAAGACTTGGTAGTTTGAACAATCTATGGAAATGGTTTCAACTATAAGTTTAATTCGGCTGCTTGCGTGAGTACTTTGTAAGGTAGCCTTAATAACCTCATCTTTTTATTTGCAGGAGGTGAAAATGCTGCTGTTAGTGCCCCATCATTGAAGTTTTAGCAGCCATTTTGCACATGGTATGTATCTTTTGAATCGGTCCTTGTGGTATTTTGTTACTATTATCGTTGATGTGTTTGGGTTTATTGTTAATAAATTTATCACTGACTTTCAGTTCCATTCTACCTTTTAGCTGTATTGTCTTTTGCGTAAGATTAGATTTTGTGTATTGATCTTGTGGTCAGTAAGCTTTCTTATACGAATGATGCTGTTATCTTGTAGAAGAAACATCACTTCTTTGATGCCATTGGGGTGTTGCTAAAATAGTCTCAGCGGTTCAACTGGGCAGACCATTGGGATAAGCAAGCTCGGGAGGATAAGCTGTGAGCCAAACATCAGGTGAACATACGAAGCAGAAGCTGCAAGGCTGCAATTTTATCCTTCTTTCTATCGTTAATATGTTGATGTGGTTAACCATAGAATTATTGGTTAAGATATTAAGGAAAAACCAACTCTAAGTTAATGTTCGCTTGTTTTGAGTGCCACCTGATTCGTTTGTGTGACTTGTTCACTGATTGACAAGTTTATTGTTTTATCTATTTCATGATTTGTTCGTAGTAGATGAATGTTATGAAAAAGCTACCTTGTATATTGCCTCTGGAATATTTAGGAACTAAATAGCTAAAAAGACGTCACTCTACACCCCACGATACAAAAGTCTTACAGGTTAACCCAACACGTTAACTGACAGAGAGTGAAAGAATCTTCTGAAATTTTGGGCTACTGAAGAGCATCAGGTTAAAAAATTTCAGAGATCTGTCATGTTCCCCAGTAATTTTCTTCTTTACATTCACGTCTAAGCACACAATGGGTAGGAAAAACTTCCCTCAATGCTGGTCTTTTCAGTCACTTTTTCATTTCTACAACTTGAAAGCTAATTTGACTGTTCATGGTTGAAATATTTCTCCTGTTAGTCTGTGCAAACCATTACAAAACCTTGTCAAGAATGGGAATACTATATGCTTGTAGAAATTGGATAGTGCTACACCATTTTTTATGGCCACAAAAATTTGCACAACTTCCATTCTTTCACATTAATGCATCTGTAGTTCTGCCTACTCAATCTAACTTGCTAATTCATATACTACAAGTATTTTGCAACCTGATTTACTCTTTTCTCTTCCTATATGCAGACTTATGAAACAAATTAGAATGCTTTGATCTGTCAAAAAGTGAAAAAAAAAAGAGTACGGTGAATATGAGATCTTATATACTCCAAATTATCCATATTAGCACTAACTGTATTAGTTTCTTAATGGCCCAAATCTTAACTCCTGTTATATGTTTTTTATTTTCTTTTTCTTTCAGCTGTTGATTTATATTTGTTGATAGCCTTACAAAAATCTTTCCAAGATGATGAACGACAATATGTGGATCCTTATATCCCTTGGAAATGGTATTGTTCTCTGCTTTTTTGTTTGTTGATTTGGTTACGTTTTCGGTTATGGTGGGTTTTGATCAGATTTGCATTTTGCTGAACATTTGCGGTTCTGCTACAAATAGAAATATTACTGCAAAAGAGCATGCTTCAGTTCAGCTTCTCATTGGTCATATTGATGAACGACAATATGTGCCCAGGTAATTGTTACAATCATCTCGCTGATTGTCTATTCTACGGAACATTTAGAAACACGAAAGCTATGGAAAAGACATCACTATACACCCTACGATCTTGTGAGATTTTGGACTAAAGAAGAGCCTCAGGTAAACTGAATTATGTTATGTTCACGTAGTAATTCTCTTCTCTGCGTTCATGTCTAATTAGTTCCGACATGTGTATTCTTAAGGTACTTTCCGATCACAGTATCAAGAGCACAAGCCACTGAAGCCAAACACACAGTGGGTAGGAAAAACTTCCCTTGATGCAAGAAATGGTACGTACATACATATGTTTTTTTATCCAGTCACTTTCCAGTCTTGCAACTTGAAAGCTTTTCGAGGTTTATCTTTTTATTATCTTGGATTTGACTGTTCATGGTTGAAATATTTCTCATATTTGTATGCATATAACATTACAAAACCTTGTCAAGATGGGATTACATATCCTAGTAGATGTTAGATAGATAGGGCTACACCATGTTGTATGGCTGCAAAAATCCATCGTTTCATATTAACCTGCATATAGAATACCGTCTACTCAATCTAACCGGTAAGTGCTAACTACAAGTAAAGTGTAATTTGATTTATCCTTTTCTTGATATGCAAACAGTATGGTTTGAGCTGTCCAAAAGCGAAACAAGAGTATGATTTATTTAAGACATCTTATACAGCTATAGTTGGTAAGAGACAGGAATTTTTCGTAACACTACTAGGTATTTGTATTGGATCCGTAGGAACACTGTCAGCATTGATGTTTCGTCAAGTAATATCAACAATTTACTTAAATTGGAAAGCTTTGAACTTTGCTAATAGCAGAATAGTATGATTAACTTGAGACATCCTCTTTGAGCTTTGTACCCAAATTCTGGCGTAGTTATGGATTCCAGCATTTCCATAATAACATGATCTTGGGACAGCTGAGCTTTGAGAGTTACAAGTCTAGCAGTAAACAAGGTTTACCTTACTTTCTTGCATGTCAAGGATAGAAGAACATAGTATTTTATCTTCTTTGTCTTGGATCAATGAACTATCTTGTTACTTTAGAGTCCAATTATGAAGACATTTTGTTCCTGCCACAACATGAGCTTGGGCCCAACTTTTTAGCATCAAAATATTGGGTCATAGTCCCTTGGTGTAAGCCTCCTGCAAGCTTTTCTGTCTTTTATTCTCTATGATCAGTATTGTGATATTAAGTGTTCTCTCTGTATATCCAGCGTAGATATTTTATAACATTATCCTAGTTATTGTCCATTTGTCCCCCCTGTGCTTTTATAAATCTTAATTTTTTGTTCTAACTTCGTGGCATTCACTGAATATTTGAATTTGAATTTGAATAATGTAGTTGGCTTCTTTGCGATCTTGGTGGTCTCTATGCCGTTAGTTTTGCCATATTCTTTTACCTTTTTGTCCAAGTAAGTTACTTATCACCAGTAACAACTTTTAATCTTTTACTTTTGTAGTTTTCAATCCTTATATATTTATTTATCAATTTGAACTAGTTATTGCCGTAAGTTTTACCTGAGTGGTGGTCTACAAATATGAAACACCACTATCATCTTTATTGCCTTCAACATAATGCCTTCCTCCCATTCCAGTATAGGGATCGTCACATAGACAAATGAGGCACTAAATTTCTTTAGATCAAGTTTGGAACTATAACCACAATGTAATTGAAACCAAGAACTTAGAAACGGGTCATGACAGGAGACTTGCTCTGTATCCTAATTTTCAAAAAGACTTCTAATTCTTATCTATTTTAAGGTCATTTCCATATTATCAAACTGGAAAGTACTTTTTGTCTTTAGTTTTGACCAAGAGCTATGTCAAAAACAAAAGTATGCCGAAAGGCTAAGGTCAACATGCTGGGCACTGACCCCCATCATCAGAATAAGGTATATACCTGTAGATGTTAAGCTGGCTGAAAATTCTCGAAATCCTTGAAGTTTATCGGATATCCCTAAGTGGTACGAGCCAATATCTAAAAGTAAACTTTATTTGATGCAGGATGCACGTAAGTAAGAACAAGTAGATTTTTGAATATTTTGATACCTTGGTGTTTTGCACCACATGTGAAGTTGTAGGGCCTGAGAGGCCACCTCATTCAACATTGTAGTTAGTAGCTAATTGCAAGAATTTATTTTCTTACTTCTAGTCTTCTAGACATTAGTCCTTGTATCCACCCACAGTTACTATATCAATTGAACGTGGATTTTAAACTTAAAAGTTTCGCACCCTATTTTCTTAGTATAGTGTGAATACAGGATCAAGAGGATCTCTAATGAAGATAGTGTACTGACAGTATAAAAATTCGATTAGAAAGCTCAACAGCATTGGGATAAGCCAATGTATTATCTTATGTGCCTAACGCTTGAAGTTTGTTTTGCAATAGTTTATTTATACTGAATGATTGACATTTATTGTTTCTATCTTTTCGCAAGTTACGTAAATACGTAATGTACACATGGGGTTGGGAAACTCTGGAAGATCACCCAAGTATCAGAAATGATGCGCTTTGTGGTTGTGTGCCTGGTGGTGAACCCTTGCGTGGAAATGGATCGTTGCACAAAAGGAAGACATGTAGCAAAAGAGGCAATTTACCTATTGCGACGGTATTGTAGCTGTGCGGATTTTTTTGTTGTTGTTGAAAATGTTGTGTTCTTTGGAAATCATAGTACTTGCACCATTTTCTCCAAACTGAATCTCCAAATTTGCTTCCTTCAGGATGCTATTCGGAGGACTGCAAATGCAGAGAAAGTAAGGAAATGATTTTCAGCAGGAACCCCTGCAAATCCATTCAGCAAGGTTGATTATGACTCCCCATGCAAAGTTGAAAGTGCATTCAGCCATTCACCAAGGTTGAACAGGAAGGCCATAGTGAAGTTGCAAGCTCAGAATGCTGTCGAAGGAGAGTCTGATGGCGAACAGATTGAACATTCCATAATGGTATGTAGGTTTAAGTGGTTCTGAGTATTGATTTTTAATGCATGTTGCTAACTGTTTGATTCCGAGCCATTTGTGCATTTTCATTATTTGCTTTTGCTAATTTCAATTGGAAGATTGTGGTGCATACATGCACTAATAATGCTGCTCTACTGGATTTAAGGGATCCGCTCTATGTAAAATGTTATCTGGCATCTATCAAACTTAAGAAATAATTTTGCTACTGTCTGGTTACAAATAGATGGGCAAGTGTATTGGACATGACTATTTCGGTTTGTATATGCATACATTTGCTTAATTTTAGATTTAATGACAGGTATTGTTTTCACTATCTAGTTGTCGATGAAGAGTGTTTGAAATAGCATGTGTCCACTCAATTCCTGCAAGTAGTGAAGTTTGTTTAGACCCCTTGAGACTTCTTAACCTTCTAAAAAGACACAAGATCGGATTTTGTTGTATTGATGTAGTGGTCAGTAAGCTAATTACGTATATGAACGATGCTGTTATCTTGTAGAGGAAACACTTTTTTTTCTGATGCCAATGGGGCGGTTGAACTGGACAAACCATTAGGATATCAAGTGAACTTACTAAGCAGAGCCTGCAATGTTATTCTTTTTTCGGTCATTGGCAAGTGAATGTGATTAGCAAAAAAATTATTTGATAAGTGTTCATGGAGTAACCATTTCTACAAATTATGTTTGCTTGTTTTGTGCGACTTACCCACTGAATGACAAGTTTATTGATTTATCTACTTCAGGATTTATCCGCACTATACGAACGTTTTAAAATGGCTACCTTGTCTATTGCGTGTGGAATATTTAGGAACAAGAAAACTAAATGGAAATCGTATCAATATACACCCCTCGATACAAATTCAAAATGTCTTGCAAGTAAACCGTACGCGTTAACCGACATGGAGTCAAAGGATCTTTTGTAACTTTGGGCTACTGAAGAGCATCAGGTAAAAAACTTCAGAACTCTATCATGTTCACCCCAGTAGTTTTCTTCTTTACATTCATGTCTAATTAATTCTGACTTGTGTACTCATAAGGTACTTTTCAATTGCAATATCAGGAGTAGAAGCCATTAGAAAGCCAAGCACACAGTTGTTTGGAAAAACCTACTAAAATGGTACGTACGTACCTATGCTGGTCTTTACAGCCACTTATCATTCCTGCAACTTGAAAGCTATTCGCGCATCAAGGTTTATTATTTGGTCTTGGATTTGACTGTTCATGATTGATATTTTTCTTGTATCTGTCTGTGTAAAGCATTTTCAAAACTTATTAAAAATCTGAAACTTTGGATACTGCTACACCATGTTATACGGCTGCAAACATAATATGCAACCTTGTTCTTGCACATTTACTTGTATTATAGTACTGCCTGCTCAATCTAAACGCCAAGAGTTAACTGTTCAAACTGAAAACATAATTCATATACTACAAGTAGAGTGCAATCTGATTTGTTCTTTTCTCGCTCACATGGTATAAATGTGCATGTCGCAAGTGATGCAAGTCAATTATCCCATGAATGGTTGATTGATATCTTGCTTTATATGCTCCTGGCTTGGGTTCCCTTAAGTTAGTCGGAGTTCACAAGTTGGAATGCGAGGGTTGCTGTCAACTTTTAAAGGCTTGACCACGTTTTCTCCTTATTATCATGTAATTGTTTCACACCTTCGTACTAAAATTTCGAATAAGATAGGACTATTCTGAACCATATTGAAGCTTGTTTGTCAATAGCATGTTTCCGGAGTTTCACATCTCCAAAATACATTACGTTACACTGTATGTCCATTCTTGTCATTTACTGAAATTTATGTAAGAAGAGTTGTATCTTCAGAATTTGGCCACAAATAGTGAGATTTTGATCACAGCTGGGATTTTTCTGCTACATACTGTTTGCCCTTTATTTAGTGATATTTTGGGGTTGTTATGCTTTTAGTTGATCCACTACAACTTAGTGTACTGTTGCATTTGACATAGGTATGCATTATATTTGCATATCATAGAAGTTGAAAATAGAAAAACCCAACTGTGTTGTTGTACCCTTTTCATATAAAACAACCTTCCCACGGTGATTTACTTTGTGGTCTGTATTGCAGACCTATGTCAAATGCAATACAGGGCAAACAGTATGCATTGAAGGGAGTAGTCTTAGCGTGTTCCATAACCTAGTTAACCATAAATGCATGTAATTGTGAAATTAAAATCATGTTCGACTGAAGCTATGCAAATACCCAGTTTGTATTAGTTTATCACTTCTATTTGCTCAGGTCTGACTAGGTTTCATTAGATGGTTTGAGGACTTTTGCGGCTCTGTACGAACTGCAGAAGCCTTACATGGAGGCTGCAGGTATAGTCTTATGCTTGATACTGACAGGATCTCCTTCTTGCTAATGGTGGGATTGGATATTGTTGAATCAGTGACTAGTGAACATATTTGCTATGAATGGATTAATAATAGCTTCTGTCAGCTATTCTCTAGACTTGGTTCTATAAAGTAATTCTGCACATATTTTTACTGCATATATGCACTTTTTTGATAGATAGTGCACTCATCTTATAAAGAAAATATCCCAGAGTTGATGTCATTAACTGAGCAGTATGTCATTAGCTTTGTGTTACCGTTTGACCAGATAGTATGTTAAACAGATCTCATTTTGGAAAAAGAAGAAGAAGAGTTGGTCGGTTTCAGTTTATAAAATCAAGTAATTAATGAAGATTTTGTACTGCAAGAGCTCCAAGCAGCATCTTGCTGGTGTTTCCAATAATTCTTGATGCAGTAGGAAAGCTCTCTATGTAGCATTGCGGTGGTTACAAAATGCAACATCTTTTTTACTAAGCGACTGTAAAGTTCTTGTTCATGTTTTGGAAATCAACAACTTGAAAAACCTATTTTGTTTTATTACCTATTTTGGATATTTATTTTTGTAATAAAAGTTCTAAATGATTTAACCAAGATAAATAAATAAAATAATAATACTAATAAAAATAAGATAAAACCTATTTTGTTTTATTACCTATTAAGTATATAACAACAAACTAGAACACAAGACTAAAAAGACAGCAGCATCAGGTTCACTACTGGAGAGTTCAATTAATTAATACAGCAGCATCTAGTGAGCTTCTGTTACCTTTCTTGGAAGATCTTGATGCTGGAGAGTTAAAACACATTCACGGATGAAAAGGGCCTGTGTTAGTTGCTTCTGCGTAGAGAAATCTCAGCAGGTCAGCAAGTTTGTCTTCTCCTAGTGGCAACAGACCCTTTTCAAATGAAAATTCAAGTGTCGCCTTCCCCTCCCTGGCTGCAAGTCCAGCCAGACATAATGCACTACTTAGTTCACCACCTCTGCTCGGGAAAAAATGAACATATCTACGATCCTCAGGATCACATTGTATTCGAGTAAGCGTTTCTTTGATTCGTGAAGAAACATCAATGACCCTTTGACCCCACATCATTTTACCTCGTACAATGGTACAATAAATACCTTCTTCCCTTGCAAAATAATTGAGTTCCTCGCAAGTATCCTCTGATGTAATGATCACAACTCTCTTCAACTTGAGTTCTTCGGCTTTTTCTAAACTTTTGTCCACTGCTTTCATCTCTAGATAAAATTCTGAAACTGGCTCAGTCTCATCAGTAACACATTCAGTCACGGATGATAAACCCGAATCCTGACACTCCATTTTCATTACAGATACTAGCAACATGAATCCAGTTCATATGTCGAGCCTTATTCCGCCTTTCTATTAGCGCTGGAAGATCAAATGGTTGTTGAACCCAACTTATCCAATTATCTTCACCATATAAAATTTCAAAGGACAAGGGAGGCCTGAATTGTTTGGCACGTTTGGCAAGATTTCCATCAGCCTTGTCCTCGTTAGCCATATTCTGATCGAGCCTGCAAATAGACTGCAATACAAAACTCTGATTTTATTTTTTTTAGAGTTAGAACTTACTGTTTACCTTTTAGGTTTATTTCAGATCTAGATGTTGCTTCTTCCTCTTGATTTGTTTTGTGACCTATTCCTCTAGTATTTTGCGTGTTGTTCTACAACAACTCTAGGTCCTTATTTATAGATGGTATCTATGCTAAAACGAGTAATACACAAATTAGGTAGGTAATTCTCTCTATTTTTGTAACCTTCTATGAATAGAAAGTCTACAGCATAGGTTTAGGTATTGCCTATGTCTAAAAAAGCGGATCAATAGCTGAAAACATTCAGCCTTAACGAACGAATAAAACTACAGTAAAACTTCGATAAATTAATCCGCGATAAATTAATAACTTCGCTAAAATAATATTTTTGCACGGTCCCACTTAGGCAGTGTATTAAATTAATAACCTCACTAAATTTATAAGATAATAAAAATTTTAAGTATCCAATAGGGACCAACTGAAATATAAATTAATAATCATTATAATAGCATTACATTACTGGTGCCTTACTAAAATAAAATTCCAAAGTTGTTTGTTTCTCATTCATATTTATGCAACATTGTCCTTTGAGGAGTCTAGAGTTCCTTTTCACTAATTCTTTCGCTTGTTCTTGAATTAATTGTTCGCTTAGATTCACACGCTCCTGGTATTGAACAACCCATCCATAGAAAACCTTCTCTAAGTCTTGATATTTAACTGTTTTAAAACTTACAAATGATTTTTCCTTGATCACTTGAGATGTATTCCTATGCACGCTTAATTATGTTTGATATCGTTCCTTGACACACTTGTATGTTAAATTTTTCAAGAAGCCATTTTTGTATCACTTTGAGTCAAATTTGATTAGAATGACTATATTCACATAATACTTTTTGAATCTCGTTTGTTATAGGGGATTTTTTACACCTTTGAGATGAGAAGTATGAGCCATTGTTACTCTTTTCTTTTGTGTTGTTTTTTTTCTTCTTTTAACACCAAAAGATATATGAATTTATGCACATAATATGCAATATACTATACTATATTATATTATATATGCCAAAAATTTATTACAAATTAGTTTAAATTGAAAATAATATCTCAATACATTTTTTATTATGGGAAACATTTAAGTTTAACTTAAATATTTTATTTTATTTTATTTTCGAAACTTAAATTTAGAACGTTTCGATAATTTAATAACTTATTAATTTATGACTCGCAATCTCTTTTATTTATCCAATTTTGGTCGAATAATATTATAAAAGAATCACACAGAGCTATTGGTTGGCAACCTAGCAACAAGCTGAGCGCCAACCCCCTCCGAACAAAGAACGCCTACTCTATGAAAAACAAAAACTACCATAACCGCTACTAGCGTCATTATTAACAAGACAATTCTTCAGACGCTTAAAAAAACATAAAGTATCTTCGCCGAGCTCACCTAAAGTGGAAAAAGCCAAGACCCCGAGACTATAACCGAGTGAAGTGCACTTGTCCAGATATTTAGCACGCTTCCTTGAAACTGCCTTTGAAATGTATTTCCCGGGGACAAAAGAGCGAACACCATCACCAGTAAAAGGCGAGACAACAGTAACATCCATGCAGACATCTTGCCCATTTTCCCAGTTGAGGACTAGAATATCAGCAGGCCTCAAGTCTACATCCTCATCCAAATTCTATCAATTTAGCGAAGTATTTTACGATTAAGAAGTAACTGCCCCTTGTGCAGATCATGTATTAATCGAATATAACTATAGGATATCCTATTCTCACGAATTACTGCATTTATACGAGTGATCCACAAACGACGAAAATCTCTCTTTTTCCTATCTCTATCCCGATGAGCCGAAACCAAAGCTCTTATTCTTTGTTGAGTAATAGTTCGAGTAAGTCTTGAATGCGCCCCTCGAAAGGTTGATGCAAATAAACGAATTTTTGTTCTACGTCTCCGAGCTATATATCCTCGTTTATTTGGTCATTGAATCAAATGAAACTTTGATGAATAACTAATTGATTTCTTTTCTTTCAGTCATTCTTTTCCCCCCTAGTCTATTAATAACAAAACTGATTCTTCCGATGTATAAAATAAAAATTCCAATGGCTTTTGCTACTATGACCTTCCCAACCACGATTTTTTTTTCTTTTTTCTATGCATTTCATCTCGAAATAAGAAATTTTATTGATACTTGGTATCAAAAAAAGTAAATAAAAAACGATAAATTGTGGGTTCCATCGTTTCTATGGTTACTGCCCAACATTATTAATTGTGCATTAATTGGTATCAAAAAAAGTAAATAAAAAACGATAAATTGTGCATTAATTTATCGATAAATTAATACTTCGCTAAATTGATAGAATTTGGCAGTCCCAACATTATTAATTTATTGAAGTTTTACTGTATGCTGCTTTTGCTTACCAAATCACGCTTCGTCGCAGCAGCCTTCTCCTCAATGGCCATATGTCAATCTTAATGAGATGATAAAACAGCAGCATATAAATCACTGGAACCTCATATTTCAACAAATAAAATCATATCCCAGACATAAATCTTAATCCTAAGTCGTCAACCATTAAGACACCCAAAATCTTTCAAACATGAAATTAAGAAAATTGATCAAATTCAACCAATATCCAAAGTAAAAATAAAACATGACTGACCTCTTCAAACCCTAACTTGATCATCAAAAATAGACCGGCGGAGAAACGAATCGATCTTAGGAAATTTGTTTTACTCCCCTGATGTAGTACCGTTACCGTGGTACCTACCGCCTCCCCTATGAGGAGCTCCCGAGTCTCCTCAGTCCGAATCCCCTCAGAGGGATACATATTTTAGTAAGGTTTAGGTGGGCCGGGCTGACAGTTGGACCATCCGAGTGGCTGGGCCTATCTAGGGTTTGGTCCCAACTTTCACTCACTAGGAAAAGAAAAGTTTGTTTTTCTTCTGTGGCGTAGTGGAAGTACGCCTTATCCAAGTGTGTGTGGGGGATATTTCAAATAATATATTTTGATTAGATGAAAAGAAGAAGGATTTTGGAAGATTTGTGTGATATGAGAAGGTGCTTAAATGTGATGATACACATATCACGGATCAAATCCAACGGTGGAGAGGGGAGCGATTCGAGCACTAGGATTGGTAGCGGGTTAGGGTTGGGAAATGGGGCCACTCCCCTCCTCACACGGGATAAACCGCGGTACCCAACCTGCGGTAGCTTAATCATTCTCGGTGCTTAAATTGATTTTAATGACTCTTAATTGCAACTTTTTGTAGACAATCAAACTTTCATCTATGAAAAAACCCCAAACCAAATTCCAATTTAAATACTAAGTCAATCAAACTTTGCATTTACAAAGCAACTATCGGTATTGTCTTCATCCGAAAAAATATTCATCCAACAAAACAATACCGAATGTTAACATGCTACCGAAATTCAAACTCGATTTTTTTTTTATTTAAATACAATTACGACTTTTTTTTTATAACCTAGATAGTTTTGATTTTGGTTAAGACAAAAGTATTCATGTGGCTAACTTCAGCTAACTGTTATTGAGCCAACCCAATATACACGTTTAGGTACGGTTACCCAAATCTAATATAAGTATATTTCATTTGTGTGTAACAAGCTAAGACTATCTAACAGTGGAGATTAATTGCTCGAGCCGATGAGCATAATACCCTAGTAGCTGAGTGGCGAGAAAAACGGACACAAATGGTTGATATGAAGAATAGTTACAACACCGATCGTCGTCAGTTTAACAACACTCTGTTATGGACTCACGAGAATCTTCGTGTTGTGCGTGAAAATGCCACTAGATTGGAGGCTAAGGTAACACACTTGGAAGAAGAGTTACGCCAAGCTCGTTCGTCCCATGACCCTGAAGTTAAGGATTATATACAATGGCTCGTTCGGGAGAGGGACGATGCTGAGCCGAGGCTCATGCCCTTAGTAATGCTTTAACCGCTTCTCGGGCCGATGTTGCTCGTTTAGTGGATTCTGAGAAAGACCTCGAAGTTAACAAGTACCGGCTTACTAAAGCCGTTGATCTTAGATCCTTCTCGAGATGGAGTAAAGTGAATCCTTGGGTGTTCTTCGGTGCTTCGCGGTGGCTCGTTCCTTTAGTGCTCCCTGATCCCTAGCCGTTGGATCAGTTCGAATATGAACATATACTATCGTCGGGTGCTTCTTGGATGTTGGTACGTGGAATCGTGTCTTGATGTTTCCAGCTGTGTGTTCTCCACGTGTAATTCCTTAGACACGTGGAGGGTGGGGAATTATGTGTATACATTATTTAACTTAATTCTCTTTTGTGCCTCTGTAGTTTTGGATGGATATATTTGTAGGAAATAATTTTCAATATTGCGCCCAAATTTTGCAAGACATTACAACGCCGAAAGGTCCATGCGAATAGTATAGGTGACAGATAAAAAAAGAAGGTTATTATTGGGGCGTCACACTCAAATAGAGGGGCTTCACTTGGATTCTTAGTGTCCAAAAAAGTGGTTATGGGATATCCTAACACAAATACAAAATGTCTAGATTACCCTTTAACTAAAATAAAAACTTAAAAACCTAATTTTTTCTATTCTAATTCAACAACAACCGATTCAAGCAACTGAAGAATCAGAATTTCAAACTCCTCAACAACAACCCATGGTGTATGTTAGGTAATAATCAAACAAACCCATCTTTGTTTACTCGTTTTTGTGTTTAAAATAGGTTAGATTGAATGAAATTGAAGTAAAATTAGGGTTCCAGTACGTTTCTGCTAGTGTTACGTCTAGGTTCGGTACTGCTTTTCTAGCCGTAATTTTAGTTTATGAAGAACTTACTGACCAGTTTGGATTAATTCCAACCGTAAATTTTGTAATTTACGTCCGTGTTTTTGTAAAATGGATCGGGTTTTTTGTAATTTACGTCTAGGTTTTTGTAAAATGGGTTTACGTCCAAGTTTTTACTTTAAAAAAACGAATTTACGTTCAGGTTCCTTTTAGTAAAATGGGTTTACGTCCAGGTTCCATTAAAGTAAATGAGTTTAAGTCCAAGTTTCTTTTAGTTTACGTCCTGGTTCCTTTTAATTCCAACCGTAAACATTGAATTTACGTCCAGGTTTGGATTGAAACGTGTTTTACGTCCAGGTTTGGGTTATAATCCAACCGTAAAAATTAATTATTATCTAATTAAATTAAATTAAAATTAAGGGTTGTTCGGTCATTACAAAATTATTTGAGATAAGGGGTTTTCGATATTACTTCTGGGTGATCCGTTTTTGTCCTATTAGGTGACGCCCCTCTAATGGAACGTGACGCCCCAATAATAGCCTTCTAAAAAACACCACTTGCCTTGATGATGTTTGGATTTTTTTAATGATTTTTCCGTGCTTCAATATCCCCATGCTACACATCTGGTAGTGGTTTTGAAGACGGACGAGATTCCAGATGGGTTGTGCTCGATGGTACCAGAGTCGAGAGTTGTAAAATTGTGGAATGCTAAAAACACCAATTTTGGGAGAATGTTTTAGCTTTGACTTATTTATCGTAGCGAGATACTGTCGTGCTGTTTCAGCCATCTGTCTGCTCAACTTGTTCTCACATATGCTACTAGTTTTATCTTGTTGAGTTATTTCCTTAAATCAATGTGATATCTCCTACGTGACCTTTCCGTATATCTGCTACATTAAATCTAGTGAGGCATTATGACATTTTCGAAAACTAAGACCTTAGTGCAAACTTCTTCGGTACATGCCCTATGGCTTTGGGAGTCCATGGTCCAGCCACTACAATAAAACCCTAATGGAATATTCTGTGGGTATCCATTATCCTACCAATATGGATCGTCTGTCTATCTGTCTTATAAGTTATACCCTAAAATACAAAGGGTACCCTATAAAATGATCAGCCGTCACTGAACTAGAACTGGACTTTCTCTCTTAATATTTTGCATCCCCTGTTAGAGATCTCAACATTTCTTTCAACAAAATTCTTCCTCGACAATGGGTTATCAGCAGGTTGGTGATTCTCGATCCATTTGTTACCTGATTCTTATCCTTTTTAAACTTTTTTATTGATATGATTTCATGATATTACTACCAATCAACTGAACATGGGTTTGGAGTTTGAATGTTTCATTGCCATGATCAGTCTTTTGAGTCCATTTTGTATGCATATTTATTGTCCCTGTTAGTCAATTTCAGTTGGAGTTTTGAATGTATTCCATGACTCTTGAGTCCTGCACATTTGTTTTCCCTGTCAAGTCCATTGACTATAATGGTTTGTGTGAAACCCCGAAGATATTTAATTCATCTCATTCTTCTTATTACCTTTGAATTCAAGTATTCCCTCGACGAAAATGCAGAAGTGATCTAGATATAACCCTCAACATCCTACAATAATGGACCTTAATGACCAATTTATTATGATCTGGTCCAAAATGCAACAACTTGCTTTTTCCATTGGTATGCATGACCCATTTCCATTACTAATTTATTAATTTGACGGTGAGCATTTCAGGCGCACACAGGTAACTCGATGGAAGTTGTTCTGCAGAGTAACACGATGGAAGTAGACCAGACTGTAGGGGTGCTTGCTGAAGTTGTGACGCCTACAGAAGGTCCTGCGCCAACAAGTGAACTTACATGGGGAGTGGAAGCTGTAGCTGAGGTCACAGTTCCTAGTGCAACAAAACCAGATAAGTTTCCTGGTGCTGGCTGCAGACTCTATGAAGAAGGCAAGCACTGCAAAAAGTTCCTGACGAGGAATTTGAAGACGTTGGAGGCTTCAGTGTACAGAAAACACATGCGTCGTTGTACAAACAGATATGGTTGAATTATGGGCACATTGCTTCCAACCAAGTTCTTCCAGATTCATATTATTATTCCCAAGTAGTCGTTGTCTCTGAATTAATGAGTTTTATTGTGGATATGAATCGCTACCCTCTCGAGGAGGTTTCTTCATATGTGATTGACTCTTGGGAGAAGAATGTAAAAGTAGCAGAGAAACTTCAATTCAACATCGCCTGGTTTCGTGAGCGCTTGGAAGATATTAAGATAGTTTTTGCTGAGGAGAAGCTCAAGGAAGCATTAGCGGAGCAGGATCAGGCAAAGGCACGAGTCATTGAGGCTGAGCAGCATTTGGTCTTGGCAAAAGAGCGACTTTCCGCCTTGGAAACTAAGATTTCTACCCTACTCATGGCGAAACAAAAATTTCGAAACAAATGTGGTGGTCCTTTGCTGCTTTTTAATTGCGGCACAAACTCGTCACCCGTCAAGGCTCCAGTGCAAGAGGATGCAATTATGATTGAAGAACCTATCGATAACAAAAACTCAAAGACACTGCCTTCTAGAGGAAGTGTAAGAAAAACACGCTTAATTTCTAGCCTCCACATGTAGTCTGTAGTTAATGAATTTTAGAATCATGCAATATTGCTGGAACTGAATTTCAAAGTGAATATCAGACTTGAAATATCACTACGGTAGCTTTTCTTGTACTCGTCTTTCCATGGGATATTCATTACGGCCAGCAGTAATGTCCTATAGTCTTCATTCATTGACAACTAAAGACTATAACTGTTTTTCTTGAAAAGAAAGCATCCAAGTTGGCAAGAATCAGCTCATGTAGAACTTGGAGCATAATTTCAACTAAGTGAAATAATTTGCTTATTCATAGTGTTCAACAATCAAAACATTACCGGCCGGTCTTAGGCAACCAGGGATCGATGATTACGAATTCCTAAGGTATAATTTCCAACTCATTGAGCTGGAGGATCAGGAAAAACAAAAATCACAAAAATTGATGCTGGAGAGTTAAAAACACATTCACGGATGAAAAGGGCCTGTGTTAGTTGCTTCTTCGTAGAGAAATCTCAGCAGGTCAGCAAGTTTGTCTTCTCCTAGTGGCAACAGACCCTTTTCAAATGAAAATTCAAGTGTCGCCTTCCCCTCACTGGCTGCAAGTCCAGCCAGACATAATGCACTACTTAGTTCATCACTTCTGCTGGGAAGAAAATAAACATATTTAGGATCCTCAGGATCACATTGCATTCGAGTAAGCGTTTTTTTGATTCGTGAAGAAACATCAATGGCACATTCAATAACTTCTCCAATGGCAAAATCATTGAGTTCCTCGCAAGTATCCTCTGATGTAATGATCGCAACATTCTTCAACTTGAGTTTTTCGGCTTTTTCTAAACTTTTGTCCACTGCTTTCATCTCTAGATAAAATTCTGAAACTGGCTCAGTCTCATCAGTAACACATTCAGAAGACGTAACACATTCAGAATATGCAAAAATGGGTATACCATGACAGTCACGGATAATAAACCCGAATCCTGACACTCCATTTTCATTACAGATACTAGCAATATGAATCCAGTTCATATGTTCAGCCTTATTCCGCCTTTCTATTAGCATTGGAAGATCAAATGGTTGCTGAACCCAACTTATCCAATTATCTTCACCATATAAAATTTCAAAGGACAAGGGAGGCCTGAATTGTTTGGCACGTTTGGCAAGATTTCCATCAGCCTTGTCCTCGTTAGCCATATTCTGAGCCTGCAAACACGTTGGAGCAATTTTTACAGTGAGAAAAAACCAACATGCAATTTTCCCACATATTAAAGATTTGCACAATTACTGATTATGATTAGGCATGGCTGAAAACATTCAGCCTTAACGAATGAATAAAACTATGCTGCTTATGGTTACCAGACCAGGCTTCGTCGCAGCACCCTTCTCCTCAGTGGCCATATCCAACAGCGCCATATCTGCACAAGAGATTGATCCATTATATTGATGAAAATCATTGGTTACGACCACTTTTTGAATCTTAACTAGATGATAAAACAGCAAATCACTGGATACAAATAGACGTAGCCAGATTAAAAACCTCAAATAAAAAACACATCAAAATCTTATAAACATGAAAATAAGAAAATTGATCAAATGAAGAAACCAATATCCAAAAGAAAAAATAAAACATTACTCACCTCTTCAGACCCTAACCGGATCGAGAAAAAATAAACAGGCGGAGAAAGAAAAGATAAAGATCACCTCTTCAACCCCTAACTTTGAAAAAAAAAAAAAAACCTTTGTTCCGGCGAGTTCCTTATTTTTCAAATGTAGATAAGCTGTAGAAATCTCAGAGACTGAATATCAAATTTGTTTTTTCTTTTATAAGCTTTAGAAATCTGGAAAACAGAGCTATAGTATCTTATAAATATGGCTTAACAGCCTTTATATAGTAGCAGATCCCCTGGAACAATTCTAAAAATAACAAACAACTTCCATAACAAAACCCAATTTCCTAATCTAATCAGACTTCGCAGTGTTTTAAAAACCGGACCGGACCGGACGGTTGAACCGGTGAACCGGAAAGAAAACCGGTCCGGTTCAGTAGTAACCCACTAACATGCAGAAAATCTTCAACCAATTTCATAATTTTTACTCTGAAAGAAAGATTAAACATATAAATATCAAATCCATTTTCTTACTTGAATTTCATTATGAAAATCACCTCCAAACAAGGAGAAAACCATTTGTATGTCTTTTGTTAACAATCGAAGCCTTGATTTCTTTATGGAGTTTGTTGCGGGTGAAGAGATGTTACAGAGGTGCAGTGGGTGTTGTAGAGGCGGCAAAGAGAGAGAGAGTAGTAATGTGAGAAGTGAGAAGAGAGAATGTTTTAAGAGATAGAGTTTTATTGGTAGAAAATGTAAAAAGATAACAATGGGGGGCAAATATGGAGTTAGGATTAGGAATTAGCAAAGAAGAAAGTTTGACCACCGATTAAAATTGTATTCCACATGCATAATTATCTCCAAATTTGCATTAGCCAAGCCCACCTCTTCAACATACCTTTTAATTGTGTATTTATTACGGCAATGCTATTTGGCTCCCTAATTACCACCTCCCTACAATCTAAACCCCCACATTAGGAGAATGGTGAACCCCACCTGAACCTGAATGTGAATCTCGATATGGATGTGAGGCTTAGATTGTAGGGAGGAGAATAGGGAGGTGGAGATTAGGGAGCCAAATAGCATTTCGGCAAGTTTGTTTTCGCCTAGTGGCGGCAGCAGACCCTTAGCAAATGAAAATTCAAGGGTAGTCCTCTCACTGGCTGCAAGTCTTGCCAGCCATTCTGCACTAAGTTTCGAATTGGCACATAAGCCTGGAATAATATGAAAACATTTACGACCCTCAGGACCACTATGTCTTCGAGTAAGCTTTTCTGTGATTCCTAAAGAAACAGCAATGACCCTCCGATCGTTCTTGCCATAAATACGTGAAACGACAAGATGCCATAAATACGCTTTGCACATAATTCTCCCATGTCACGACCATCACAAACATAGAGTGCAAAGGCTACATCATATGATTTGGTAATCATCGTAACATACTTGATGTTGAGTTTTTCGGCTTTTTCTAAACTTTTGTCCACTGCCTTCATCTCCAGATAAAATTCTGAAACTGGCCCAGTCTCATTAGCAGCATATTCAGAGTAGGCAAAAATGGGTGTACCATGACAGTCACGGATAATATACCCGAATCCTGACACTCCATTTTCCTCACAAATACTAGTAACATGAATATAAGTCATATTTCCGTCCTCATTACGCATTTCTATTAGGTCTGAAAGACTAAACGGTTGTTGAACCCAACTTATTTTTTTTTTTTTGCTCGGTAAATAAATTTATATATAGAATCATTGCTCTTGTACATAATTTTGTACGAAACCCTCGTACAAGATTTAAATAACCCACGATGATATAACACATATAGATTACTCATAAAAGAGCCCACATCACAAGATAATCATTGCGTTCAAGATATGACGATGTTTGCTTTTGTTGTGGTGTATCCACACATGAGGTCTGAAATTCAATTCGTGTTTAGTAAAAAATGGAATCAAAGGACGAAATTCCGTATAATTTTGTACCCACTAACCGGAAAAGTAGTCCGAGTTTGTTTAGCTTTAAAGCAAATATCACATGGTTCCTTAAGAAATTTCGACAATCAACTTTATTCATACCCTGAAGAAACCTAAGGAAATCAAATTGCATTGAAGATCGAGAACGTATAAAACACGATATAATCTCATATTATCTCCAAACGCCACAAGTGCCTTCACATGGAGCAATTGTATATGCGCCAAGTTTTACGGAAGAAAAACCTATTTGATATGTTTTCTTTAATTCCTTATGCCTTGAAGCCCCCCGTCAAGTATCCATTTACTAGAAAGGTTTTCCTTTGAACCCTCCTTATTAGAAGAATTAAGCATATTCACAATAGCTTCCCACTGTGCATCATTGAGAGTATTAGCAAGTGGTACTCTATCTTGTAAAAATGTAAGTAATTGAAGTTTATTTCGATTAGCTCGCTCGATGCAAGATTTAAATAACCCACTGAAACTGGCCCAGTCTCATTAGATGATATAAAACGGTTGTTGAACCCAACTTTTTTTTTTTTTTTTTTTTTTTTGCACATTGCGTATAGATTAAGATTTAAATAACCCACGATGATATAACATAAATTACTCATAAAAGAGCCCAAAATGAAAACCCCAATACACATGGATGGAAACCCACTCATATCCTAACTCGAATCCTACCCAAGCCCAAAGTCCATAGGCAAAAACCCTATAAGAAACCCTAAGTTTTAACCAAACCCTAAATCAACCAAAGCGAACTCACTTTACTGAATTGCCTTCGCATACCCAAGAACTGAAATTGACGCCGAGAAGAACTAGAACTGCTGCCACAGCGACCCAAGATTGAGCCTTATTGTGATTAAATGGTTGCTGAACCCAACTTATCCAATTATCTTCACCATATAAAATTTCAAAGGACAAGGGAGGCCTGAATTGTTTGGCAAGATTTCCATCAGCCTTGTCCTCGTTAGCCATATTCTGATCGAGCCTGCAAACATATGTTGGAGCAATTTTATATGATGAGTTTGTCAATCTTAACGAGATGATAAAACAGCAGCATATTTCAACAAATAAAAAAAAGGGATATTTTGACTTTGGGTCACATAAAAGTGACCAGAGTTGCGTTTGGGTCACCTGCAAATTTTGATTAGAGTTTGGGTCACAGGACTGTCGTTGACCGTCTTGACCGTTACTAAAATAATTTTATTTTTTTAGTTAATTTGAATTTAGTTAACACTGTTAACTACCGTCCGCATGTGACTGGCACGTGTAACAAAACCCATCTCTGATAACCCTAAAATCTAAATCGAGAAGAATTCATTTTTCTCATTCTCGTGTGTGAGTATTCTGTCATTGCGCCGTTCTTTGGGATTGATTCGATGGGCTTCGATCCGTGTAATTGAGCAGAGATGATGGTGATGAACAGCGGGAAACGATTGATTCATTGGAGAAGAATACTCTCTTGATGTGAACAATTAGGATTTGGTTTGAAGAGATGTAATTTGAAGATGAAAATCGATTGGGTGCTGTTCACTTGGTGATGATTTAAGGTGGTGGTGTTTGGAATCGATGCTGATAGGTAATAAATGTTGCTGGCAATGATTTTGGGGTCGATTCATGGCTTGGATTTCATCAAGAAAACAGATCGGAAAAATTAAACTTGATGTTATTGTAAATCGATGTCGGTAATGGTGCAGATATCTAGTTCGTGGGTAAATTTGAATGAAGCGAGTGAATGTACGATGAAAGAAATCTATAATTGAAGATTTTAGGGATTTACTGGTGCTTTAATTCAATTGCAGGCAATGGATTTGAGGACTTCTTCAACAACGACATCAATAGATTTGGGAATTTCTAAACTCGTATTCAGATTGGGTTTTGTATGAGATTTTGCATCGAGAAGATATGGCTAGAGCAGTACAAGCAGTAGTAATGGTTTGACAGCAACATTGATGGAGTTTTTAAGGGATTTGTTTTGAATCTCAGGAAGAACAAAGAAAATGTAACATTTGTGGTTGCAGGAAGTGGGTAGAGTTCTGGTTATGTTAATTGATGTTGTTACACACACAAAAGATAAGAAATTGGGCATCAGGCTCCTTCCCATAACCTCGACATGGGTTTGATGAAATTAAATTTTTCTCGATCCATTATTTTTAATAATTCTTGGATTTTTATTTCTGGTTTCTTCCTGTTTATCTCTGGAGATGAAAATTCGTTTGGTTTGGTTAGTAAAATTAGGAGACTGTTAAGGTCATCTTAGTAATTTTAGGACATAACTCAGTTCTTAAACAGTCAAGATGGTCAATGACGGTCCTGTGACCTAAACTCTAATTAAAATTTTCAGGTGACCCAAACGCAACTCTGGTCACTTTTATGTGACCAAAGTCAAAATATCCCCCAAAAAAAAACAATTAATCAATCATATTCCAGACATAAATCGTAACCCAAAATCTTTCCAACATGAAAGTAAGAAAATTGATCAAATGTAAGAAACCATTATCTAAAGTAAAAATAAAATATTACTCGCCTCTACAACCCCCAACTTGATGAAGAAAAATAAGAGAGGCGGACCGGGGCCAAAAAGAAAAAGATAGATTTTATAACCCTAATGCTAATATTGATCAGATCTTCGTGAAGTGATATTTCGAGGGTTATTGGATTACCGGGATTATTGATTAGAAGGCTGAATTGCAGGACCAGAGGGTTATGAATTCTTTCTGACAGAAAGCTCTCTCTTCACCACGATGCAGGAGATATAAAGAAATTCTATCTCGACACTCGTAATAACGATCCAGAAGGAGGAAGTAGTTTATTTTCGAACGCGAAATTGGGGGATATAAAAAGGAATTGGGGGATATAAGAAAATGACAAAAACTGGATCCAGATATCAATTCGGGGTCACCCCTTATCTAAGTATTTTTTTAAATCCTAATCTACCCCTCACTAATCAGGATTAGTGATTAATAATAATTAATAAAATCATAAGATTTTTTATAATTGATTTGTGTGTGTTTTATTTGATTTTGGGTGAGTGAGGTCAGAGTAGAAGGAGAGAAAAAGTATTTGAAAGGGAACTTTTTAGGGGGGAAATGGAGGATGATTGTGAAGAGAGGATTGCTGCTGCTGAATCTTTAGCTCAACTACAACAAGGATCATATCTTGAATCTTCAGCTAACGACAACAACTCACAATTGCAACTCTTTGTTGAGCCAACACCCTTAAATGATGATTTTGACGAGTATGGAGAGTTTCTTTAAGAACCAACACAAGAAAGTAAACTTGCACAACATACTAGCATCCCCAACACACAGGTAAAGCTGCTAAGATGTCGAAAAATCAAATTTTTTCTTTAAACCCGCCATTTTTTCAACTGAAAAACCTCGGTGCCGGCATGGTTGTTATATGAATACCATGCCGGTAAACTGATATCCCCCATTTTGAATAATAAACCGGCATAGAATTCTACCAAAAAACTATGCCGGTACAGAATTAACCTTTTTACCTAACAAGGAATATACTAAGGAAAATTCAACCAGCATGGTTTCATTGATCGGTTACCATGCCGATACTAAATGAAAAACATATAGGAATAAATGTTTTCCAAAGCTAAATTCCGGCATTCAATATCAATTATTTTCAATGCCGAAATTGTGTACCGGCTTGGAACAATAGGTTACGATAATGCTGGCATCCTTGCTTCCGGCGTTGTTTTCTTATGAAACACATATGCTTAATAGGTTTCAAATTTGGTCTTCCGTTTTGGTTAACTTAGACTATGCCGGAACAATGGTCGAGCATGCCGGTACGGGTTTCCGGCATAGTGTTTTAATGTTGTTTGGAACTAATTTTCATTCGATCATTAGGTGGTGACATATATTGATCCAACAAATGCAAAGCCGCTTTATCCGGATACGTCGGAATACTATAAAATCTCTCCGGTATGTGACCAATTAATACTTTTGACCTAGTATCTTCAACATTACTAATGGATTGCTAGTAATGAACCTTCTAATGAATGTGAAATTGTTCTTATGTAGGGAATAACAGATCGAAAGGAAGCAATCGCTTGGGCTAAAGAGACGGCTCTTAAGAACATGTGTGTGTTGGTGAGGAATACCGAAGGTTCGAAGAGGCGTTTTGAGATGGCCTGCGTGAGAAGTGGGAAATACAAGGAGAAGAATAGCCACAAGAGAAAGGATTATGTATATCCAAAGAAGACTAATAGGGTATACAAGACTCGTACGAGGAAGAATAATTGCCCGTTTAAGCTTGTATTCCGTTTAAATGACATGAACGATTGGGATTGTGAGGTTTTGTGTGGCTTTCATAACCACCGGGATCCGAAAGATTTTGTTGGTCACTCCTTAGTTGCGAAGCTAAAACCTGACGAGTTCGAGGATGTAAAGAGATTGACCAAAGCACTTATCAAACCGAGACAAATTCTCAGAAGCTTAAAGGAAAAGGACGAGACTAACGTGTCTTCTATACGTACAATTTATGCCGCACAAGCAACTATTAGAAGGGTGGAATGGGAATGGAGGAGCGTTATGCAAGAATTTGAGAAGATAGTTTGGGATCACAACTACACGCGTATCATTAAAAGAGGACCAGACGAGAAGCCCCTTCAAATATTCATTTCGTATCCTTTGCTTTCCCAGTTGGAAAATACATGTTGTGGTGTTCTTTTGATGGATTGCACCTACAAGACAAAAAAATACAATATGATGTTGTTATACATCGTGGGGCAAACCTCGGACAAGGTAACATTCACATTGGCTTGGTGTTTAATGGAAAACGAGAGGGACTATAATTATCATTGGGCATTACGACAATTGAAATTGTTCTTCCGGGAAAATCAACTTCCGAGGTTCATCGTAACTGATAACGATGCCCCATTAATGAAAGCAATATCCGACGTTTTCCCGGACGCACAAAATTTCCTATGTACATATCATATACGTAATAATGTGATAAAACTTGCCATGCCTTGTTTGAACCCGCAAAGGCGGAGAGAATGATGGAACAACTAGAGGAAGATGTTCGAAAGAACAAACTATCCCCCGAAGAAGAAGAAGATGAGAGAGGCAAGATAAAGGATCGAGTGGACAAAGAACATGTGGAAAATCATAAAAAGTTGGTGGAATTTCTAAGAGATCGGGAGAAAGTTTATTGGTCTCTTACCGAGGTTATGTACGAAAAGAGATTGGAGAAGTTTATTGCCGATTGGAACGAAGTTTATCCGACTGCCGTCTGGTATTGTCGGACTCAATGGTTGGATAAGTTCAAGGAAAAATTTGTACGTGCATGGACAAACCGGTATAGACACTTCAAGACTGAAGCAACTAGTGCAGCTGAGGCCGCTCATGGGATATTTAAAGATCTCATCCAGACCGGCATGTAATGAAACCACAAATCTATGCCGGTACTGGTGACAAATTCATAAACTCTCCTGTATGTTTTAAGTCCACTACCGGCATGCTCGAATTATTACAAATGAATGCCGGTACCTAAAACCGGCATGTAATGAAACCAAAAATCTATGCCGGTACTGGTGACAAATTCATAAACTCTCCTGTATGTTTTAAGTCCACTACCGGCATACGCGAATTATTATCAAACACTGTCGGTACTAAAAACCGACACTGTGTTCATCCTAGATTGAATGCCGGTAAAGAAAATTTAGTTTCTGGTTAATCTGGGGTTGGAAACCGGTATTGTATTCATCGTAGATTGAATGTCAGAACACATAAACCGGCACTGTATTCATACAAATTTCAATGCCGGTACTCTCTGAAACTCAACTGTTTGTGTTAGGGTTCGCGATTCTAACCTAAAACCATTGCTATAGATCGATTGAAACACCTACAAAGTAGTTTAAAATCACTTACCTTCTCACAGAAGCCATATTTCTGAGTAGTTGATTGTCCGAGAACGTTGCTTCGTCGTCCTCTTGCTCTTGAGCAATCTTAGAAATTCTTTCTTCCTGTTTTGTTGAGCAATCGATAATGTTGAGTTCGATTGGGCATTTGGTTTCTTTCGTGGAGGCATTGTTTATGATTCGAGTTGGTTAATCGACGAAGAAATTTTTGAATCGACGAAGAAAGGATGAAGAATGATGAAATTTTTTTTTCAGAACCTAATCCTAGGACAGTGCCGGAACAGATTGTGAAGAATGGGGGATATATTTTGGTTTTCTGATTTTAATGTTTTAGTAGAAAGGGTATTATGGTATTTTCATAATGTTTTTTTAATTAATCAAAGGGTATTTTAGTATTTTCATACCCAAAAATCACCCCTTAACACACACCATGGGTTGGGAGAAGTAATCAATATCCCCCAATTCCTTTTTATATCCCCCAATTTCGCGTTCTTATTTTCTATAAACCTTAACAGTATACATGGGTATTTATAACGATATAACGAATTTCCTTTTATAAGATGAAGGGTATTATTATAGTTGATAAGGGTACTTGTATTTTCCTTTTATAAGATGAAGGGTATTATTATTATTGATAAGGGTATTATTATAACGACATAATGGATTTCCTTTTAATAGATGCCCATTAAAAATAAAGGCATCTATTCAATTTCTTTATATCAATCTACATGGTATGTGTCCATGAATAAGTACAGGAAAGTCACTATACAATTTATGGCTACATTTTACATGATCAATCTCCATCTTCTTTCAATATACTTGCAAAAGACTCTAAATAATTGTTATCTTAAAAATCTCATCATGTGCTGCACTTTTCTCGCTTTCCTTCTGCATCAAAACACCAAAGATGAATGGCTGAGATTTGAAAGTACTGGTTAGTTAGCTTAAACCATCTCAGTCAAGATAACAGTGTCGGCTGTCCAAAGACAATCACTTGGTTACAGGGCTGTCATTAATGGGTTGTAGAGGCAATGAACCTCGTCAATGATCTCGCGGTTCACAGATATATATGAGGTGTGGCTAAAACCGACTACTTCACCGGTTGCTAAAATGCAAAAAGCTGCCTGTGGATTAAAATGCAAGCTACTCAGCAAATATACCAGTACCACTGCACAAGAAAATCAACAATTTAGTTACAAAGGAGATATAATTAAATAGAAGATAGAATACATTATAACTTGTTATCCGCGGACTCAGACAACAACAACTCCGGTTCCAGGAGTTGCAACAGGCCCCAAAACTTTGCGTAACACGGCTTGTCTTCGAGGAGTGGATTCAAGATTTCATGCAAGTCTTCCGGGGCATAGATAGGTATCGTTACATACCTTCTCCACCCAAATTAAAACAATGATAGGATCGTTTTTCCTCAATAATTTCATATGCAAACTTTCTAATTTCTACTTTTATCTTTGCCTTTTGTTTTCTTTTCTTGTTTCTCACTTGTTTGCGAGAATTGTTTTCAGGTACTTAATCCCTGGCTTCTAAAGATTGGAACTATCCAAGGTCCGGGATAGCTACTCGAAGAGGAAAAATACTCCAACCAAGTCAAGATACAACGGAAGAACAAGAGTTAGAAGTGGAAGAAGAGTTACAACTAGAAGAAGAACAAGAGGTTCCATTGGTAGAAGAACCACTAGTTGAAGAAGAACCACTAGTTGAAGAAGAAGCAATGGGTGATCGTACACTCAAGGACTTGGCTTCTCATAGGCTTGATACACAACGATAGTGTAACCAAACAAACTCAACCTTCAAGATCAAGTCGTGGTTGATTAGAGAGTTACCGAAGTTTCATGGCATGGCGAATGAAGATCCAAACAAGCATCTCATGGATTTCCACAACGTTATCATGGCTATGCTTCCAGAGAATATTAATGTGGATGGAGCGATGTTGAAAGCCTTTCCGTTCTCCTTGGCGGACAATGCTAAGGAATGGTTGTATTACTTGCCTTCCGTAAGTGTCACTACATGGAACGGGTTGAAGAAACTCTTTCTAGTGAGGTATTTTCCTGCGTCAAAGGCTACTCAAATTCGCAAAGAGATTTGTGGGATAAAGAAAAATGTGGGAGAATCTTTGTATGAATGTTGGGAGCGATACAAGAGATTGGTGGAAAGCTGTCCACACCACCAATTCAGTGACGCTATGATAATCCAATACTTTTACGAAGGTCTCCAATCAAGTGATAGATATCTTCTTGATGTCGCGGGTGGTGGTGAACTAGTGAACAATACGGTGGCCCAAGCTACCGAGTTGATTGAAAGCATGGCTGCGAACTCACAACAATTTTACACAAGGTGTGAACCAATGGTTAGGCGAGTGCATGAAGTTAGTGATTCAT
This sequence comes from Papaver armeniacum, assembly GCA_023531295.1. Taxonomy (NCBI): domain Eukaryota; kingdom Viridiplantae; phylum Streptophyta; class Magnoliopsida; order Ranunculales; family Papaveraceae; genus Papaver; species Papaver armeniacum. The sequence goes on along the minus strand of JAJJWW010016970.1, from coordinate 89,368 downwards.
CATCACACCGTGATCAAAGGATGGATAATATGGGAAAAAGGATGCAAAGGATGGCTGCGGTTATTTTACCTTCATGTGATGAAGAGTTGGAGCAAGCTAGTGCGGTCTTTCCAAATCAGCAAAAGACGGTATGATCCCTACTCTAATACTTACAATCCGGGATGGAGAGATCATCCAAATTTTAGCTATGCCAACAAGCAAGGTGCAGTCCAACAACCTACTTTCAACCGTTCGGGTGGATTTCAATCACAACAACAATAATTTCAGCAACCACAACAATCAATGCAAAATCAAGGTTCCGATATCGATTCAAAGCTTCAAACAATGATGCAGGGCATTTCTACCATGTTTAAAGAAAGTCAGGAGGAAACTAAGAGTGCTATCAAGGAGTTGTAGACACAAATGGGCTCCATGGCGATTGATATAAACAAATTGAAGGCACAAAATAGTGGGAAACTCCCTTATCATCCTATTAACCCAAAAGAGGGTGTCAATGTTATTACGTTGAGAAGTGGTACACAACTTGTGCAACCCGAGGTTACTGATTCGGGCAAGGTGGAAACACCAAAGGAACCTGTTTTGGAGGAGAAAAATGAGGATTCTCCCCAAACTTCTGAGGTACCTATTCCTAACACTAAAACTCCGGTTTCTACTTATGTTCCTCCTTTACCTTTCCCTCTCAGATTTGCAAATTCCAAGAAGGCGGAACTAGAAAAGGATATTTTAGACGTTCTTAAAAAGATCCATGTGAACATACCACTCATTGATGCTATTAAGCAAGTTCCAAAGTATGCAAAGGTGTTGAAGGACTTGTGTACCAATAAGCAAAGGCTCAAAGGTAATGAAGTGCTAAGTGTTGGGGAGAATGCTTCGGCAATCTTATAACACAAACTCCCACTTAAGTGCAAGGATCCCGGTAGTTTTGACATTCCCATCACAATTGGTAACACAACATTTAACAAAGTTATGTTGGATTTAGGTGCATCCGTAAATGTTATGCCTGCATCTATGTACAATTCACTTGATTTAGGTCCTCTTAAAAAGGCTGGAATTGTATTGCAATTAGTCGACCGCTCTATTGTCTATCCAATGGGTATTGTTGAGGATGTTCTTGTGCGGTGTTTATGGGTAAAAATCGTTTCTGCCGATTTCGGTAAATTCGGTAGGTGAGTGAGAAACTGGTTCAAACCCTAAACAAATGTGCTGCACGTGAGCACTTTATAGATTCGAGAGATCAATCTGTACAAGTCCGGCCTAAACCAAGAAATGGCCGTTCCAGGACTTTCTTCGGTCACAAAGTGGAGGAGAAGGGTTGATTTGGGGAGGGAAGCAAAGAAAGGTGTTGAGACCAGAATAATTCGGGAGAGTAGTGTCTCGACTTGTATCGAAAGTGAAAGCTTTGGAAGCTTGCAAGAGATGAAAGCTTTTTGGAGATCTTGCAAAGTTGCCTTTCCCGAGAGTGTAGTATTTTTCTCCGACCGAGACTTGTTGTCCGGTGGAAATAGGTAAGACCTATTTATACAAGTCGAGATTGAAACGTACCCCGCCTCATGAAGGAAGAGAGTAAAGGTGAAATAATGGGAGGAGGTGGTAACCGTATGGTGTTAATGGGTGAAAACGTTTTCACCATTATTTCCTCTTTTATTTGACCGCTTTATTCCTTTTCACGCTTTCTTAATGTGAGCGTAGTGTACGCTGCATGCTGTGACCGCCAAACCAAAACCCTGAAAAGCATCCCCCAGTTTGTGTTGATGTCTCGAGTGTTGGTTGCATCTTGAGTGCAAGTGGAGCTGCTAGGGGCGCATGTGGCATGTGCGGAATGCCTTTGTTGCGAGTTGCACCTCGAGCGCAAGTGGCAATGCCAGAGCTGCTAGTGGCATGTGTGGCGCCAATGGCATGTGTGGAATGCCTTGGTGGTAGGTTGTACGTTGAGTGTAAGTGGCTACCAGCGTGAGTTTTGGTATGTGCCAATGGCGCGTACAGCCAAGTTGGCCTAGGTTTGCACGGCTTGCAAGTTAGGCTACCAGCGTGTATTAGGGCCACGACTAGGTAATGAAAGCTACCAGCGAGCGGGTTGGCATGTGCCAATGGCATGCGTGGCCAATAGGGTCGCGGCCTGGTAAGAAAAGGCTACCAGCGAGCGTGTTGGCATGTGCCAATGGCACGCTCGGCCATTAGGGCCGTGGTTTGGTAAGAAAGGCTACCAGTGACGCATGTTGGCATGTGCCAATGGCATGCGTGGCCAGTTTGGGTCGCGCCTTGGTAGAAAAGGCTACCAGCGAGCGTGTTGGCATGTGACAATGGCACGCTCGGCCACTAGGGCCGTGGTTTGGTAAGAAATGCTACCAGTGACGCATGTTGGCATGTGCCAATGGCATGCGTGGCCAGTTTGGATCGCGCCTTGTTAGAAAAGGCTACCAGCGAGCGTGTTGGCATGTGCCAATGGCACGCTCGGCCATTAGGGCCGTGGTTTGGTAAGAAAGGCTACCAGTGACGCATGTTGGCATGTGCCAATGGCATGCGTGGCCAGTTTGGGTCGCGCCTTGGTGGAAAAGGCTACCAGTGAGCGTGTTGGCATGTGCCAATGGCACGCTCGGCCATTAGGGCCGTGGTTTGGCAAGAAAGGCTACCAGTGACGCATGTTGGCATGTGCCAATGGCATGCGTGGCCAGTTTGGGTCGTGCCTTGGTGGAAAAGGCTACTAGCGAGCGTGTTGGCATGTGCCAATGGCACGCTCGGCCATTAGGGCCGTGGTTTGGTAAGAAAGGCTACCAGTGACGCATGTTGGCATGTGCCAATGGAATGCGTGGCCAGTTTGGGTCGCGCCTTGGTATAAAAGGCTACCAGCGAGCGTTTTGGCATGTGCCAATGGCACGCTCGGCCATTAGGGCCGTGGTTTGGTAAGAAAGGCTACCAGTGACGCAAGTTGGCATGTGCCAATGGCATGCGTTGCCAATTTGGCCTAGGTTGCATGGTTTGCACGCCTAGGTGCGGGCGCTACTTTGGCATGGCGCGGCTAGGGCCAAGGTAAGTGTGTTTGGATCGGCGTGGTGTGATTAGCGTGGCTAGGGCCAAGGAAGAGTGCATTTGGCATTGCGCGGCTAGCTTGGGATAGGTGTGGCTGGCATGATTTGCCATTGGCACGGAGGTGCGGCTAGCATGGTTGGCATGCTTTGGCGCGTTTGGTGAGATTAGCGTGGCTAGGGCCAAGGTAGAGTGCATTTGGCATGGCGCGGCTAGCTTGGGCTAGGTGTGGCTGGCATGATTTGCCATTGGCACGGAGGTGCGGCTAGCATGGTTGGCATGCTTTGGCGTGTTTGGTGTGATTAGCGTGGCTAGGGCCAAGGCAGAGTGCATTTAGCATGGCGCAGCTAGCTTGGGCTAGGTGTGGCTGGCATGATTTGCCATTGGCACGGAGGTGCGGCTAGCATGGTTGGCATGCTTTGGCGTGTTTGGTGTTATTAGCGTGGCTAGGGCCAAGGCAGAGTGCATTTGGCATGGCGCGGCTAGCTTGGGCTAGGTGTGGCTGGCATGATTTTCCATTGGCACGGAGGTGCGGCTACCATGGTTGGCATGCTTTGGCGCGTTTGGTGTGATTAGCGTGGTTAGGGCCAAGGCGAGTGCATTTGGCATGGCGCGGCTAGCTTGGGCTAGGTGTGGTCGGCATGATTTGCCATTGGCACGTCAGTGCGGCTAGCATGGTTAGCATGCTTTGGCGCGTGTGGTGTGGCTGGCATGATTTGCCATTGGCACAGAGGTACGGCTAGCATGGTTGGCATGCTTTGGCGCGTTTGGTGTGGCTGGCATGATTTGCCATTGGCACAGAGGTGCGGCTAGCATGGTTGGCATGCTTTGCGCGTTTGGTATGGCCGGCATGATTTGCCATTGGCACAGAGGTGCGGCTAGCATGGTTGGCATGCTTTGGCGCGTTTGGTGTGGCCGGCATGATTTTCCATTGGCACAGAGGTGCGGCTAGCATGGTTGGCATGCTTTGGCGCGTTTGGTGTGGCTGGCATGATTTGCCATTGGCACAGAGGTGAATTAGGGTTTTGTTCGTTGTAACCCTAATTTGAAAAAATATCCCCTATTAATTACAGACCACATGCATTAAATGTTCTAATAAATGTGTCACCGGTGACATTAGGTTATTTGGGGTTTTACGATTTTACCCTTTATTTAAAAACCACCATCAACATTAAGTCCCCTGCTTAGCGCGGAACAGGAGCTTTGTTGCGAGGTAAGCATAAGATGGTGACAAACTATCAACAACAAATCGTAAAGAGAATTGAGGAGGCTTGTCTGACCTTTTTTATAAGTAGGATTTGGAATCCTTGCCTCTGGCAGTTTTGCACAAATCGGGAGGCTGGCGCACTTGGGAAGTCAGCATCGTTGAGAGACAGGAAGCTGGGCGGCATGGAGAAGTTGACGTGAGTTAGGAAACTGGGCGTGCTAGCTGGTGGGACCGGTCCAAGGTGGGGAAGATGTGCGCGCTTGCCGGCGTGACTTAGGCGGTCATTGGGAAGTTGGGCGCAATTGGTGGGAACGGTGCAACTTGGGCGACGTTGGGAAGTTGACGCGAGTTGGGAAACTGGGCGTGCTAGCCGGTGGGACCGGCGCAGAGTGGGGAAGCTGAGCGCGCTTGCCGGCGTGACTTAGGCGGTACTGGGGAGTTGGCGCAATTGGTGGGGCCGGTGTAACTTTGCCTTCCTTCACGCGCGGCTTCAATCGGGGCATCATCCATGCCAAAAAATCCGGAAGCGTTATGTCCCTCATTGCTTCCTTTCCTTTTTAAGGTTCCGTATTCATACCCAACACGAATGCATCGTCTCCCTTGTTTGAGAAAGGGTTCTTCCTGTTGGTTTCCCTTTTCATTTGTTTTTCCCAGAGACGAATCATCCTCTAAACAGCGGGATTCTCCAAGTGAAGGCGCGAGATCTGACTCTTGCAAAAGGCACCCCGACTAGGGTCATTCAGTGCTAAGAAAATCATACCGGTACGTTTTCTTCTTCTTCTTTGTTCAGGTTATCCTCTTTTTATATGTGTATAGAAAGGATGGGACTTGATCATTTTCCCATTTCTTGCAGTGTAGGATGGGATCTTCCAGGGATGACCGTGCCTTTAACTTTTCGAAAAAGGACTTCAGAACTGGCGGAGATCGATCTTCTTCTCTTGAGGAGGCGTTGGTTGGGATTGAATCTTTGTTCAATGAAGCTAGTGAAATTATTAAGGACCTCCCTTCCATATATCCCCACGAAGAACAGGTGCATGTTCGGACTCTCTTGGGTTCAGTGGGCGTGGAGGAGAGCGCCATGATTCTTGATTTTGATGTGGATGAATCAAAAAACTTTATTCGAAGTGTTAATGATAAAACCTTCGAAGGAGCATATGATAGAAGCGAGACAGCCTTTGAAGTTGATGCCAAAGGTGTTATTGACGATACCGGAGGGGTCATGGTGGCGTATGCTGGGATGGTCGTCGGGGAGGACACTGCTGCTGCTGTGGCTGCTTCGGGATGGGATGTTGAGGTTGCTGCTGCTAAAACCGCTGAATGGAACCTTTGTTGCCCGAAGGATTGCTGGGGGAAGTGCTTGAAGATAGCTTTGCCCGAGGGGACTTGTGCTCCATCCTTCGAGGGCTAGTTCCTCCCTTTTGTTATTTATGTTAGCTGCTTAGTTCCCCTGATGTGTTTTTTTTTTGGTAAACTCATCTTTTCCTTCTTCTTCATTAGTAAACACTTTGCTTCATATATATATATATATATATATATTTTTGAAAGAGGTTGTGGTATGATGGCTCTGCAGTGATTTTCTGGGTTTATTTGATGTATTTCTCTGGAGAATTTGCTTGGAAAGGGATGTATTTATGTTTTTTTTTTTTTGACAAAAAAGGGAATCCCTAGGAAAAATACAAACGGTGTATTCATCTTGGGGAATTACAACTATTAAGAGGAATTGTTAAAGGAAACACTAAAAAGGGGAAGTGATTGGGAAGTACGACATTTTAGGGATTGGATTCCTTGAGCCATCGCGAGTGAATTATCACGCCTTCAGGTGTGTCTGCATTGATGAGCTTGCAATATCCTCCCAAAAGGGTACCCGCAACCAGATACAGCTCATCTTCTCCTTCATTGGGCAAATCTACTGTCATCCTCCCGACTTGAAACGAGCTTTCCTTGACCACTACATCTCCGATTGAAAACGGGTTCAGGCGTCGTGCAACCGTTTGAGTCATGGCTTCGCTGGCTTTAATAGAAGTTTCCAAGCTTCTTGCAAAGTGTTCAAATGGTCCAGCTCTCCATTCACATTTCTTGACAGCGTTCGTGCCAGTAATCGCGCCGAGTCCCCATGACGGAATGGGGGAAGGAAAGACTGGTTGCAGAAAAGGTTGCTCGGTCAGACTTACTTGCATTTTAAAACCATGGGCTAGCGCCAACGAGTCTTCTCCGGATGTCTGGGTTTCTTCAGTAGTTCGTTGATGCGATAACCAGTGGGATGATTTGTTGGAATTTCCTTCGGGCGTGGACGTTGGCAGAGGGTGCACATCCAATTTCGCTTTGTTGTCGAGCACCCACAAACGTCCCAATATCATGTCGTGCTCTAATTCTTTGACAATATGGAATTTGCTATGCGTTATAGCGTCTCCCATCTCGATCTCTAAGTTGATGTAGCCATGCGCGTTCAAAGCTTCTCCTCTCAAGTTCTTAATCACGGACGGGGAATAGGTAGCGTCTTGCTTTGTAAATCTTGCTGCCTTTAGTGTCTTGAAAGTAATGATGTTGTGGTAGGAGGCCGTGTCGACGAGCATGTTGTCAAATTCGTTACCTCTTAAACGGGACGTGGTCAGTAGTCCCCAGTTCTCCTTTTTGGTTCCGCCGTTTGGGAAGCTTGGGCCCCGGCGTGGTTTCCGAGGGGAGAAAAGTCGTTTGCTTGGATACAACGCGAATGAGAGCTGCGAAAATATCTTGGCGCTGCACCTTGGAAAGATAGAGAATTTCTCATACATGTTGCATCATGGATTGTACAGTCTCGTGCACGGAGTCCCTAGAGGACCCGCAGTTTCTTATTGGGAGTGGGTCTCGATGCACTCTTTCGTCTCCTAGTTGGAGTTCCCCTGCTTCTATCCTTTCTCTGAAAATATGCTTTAGTTTGTTGCAATCGCTAGTCGGGTGGTGAATGAACCTGTGGTAATGGCGACTTGGGGTGCGCCATCTCATCCTCGCTTGGTGGACGTCCTGGGAGGTGGCGGTCGATGACATCATCTTGAACCCAGGCTTCTAGGAGGTCAACCACCTCCTCGATGGGAAAAGGGAAATCAAGGGCATTTCCTTCGGCCTCATGATGCTGCATGGGAGTTTTTGTAGTAGCAGGAAATCCCACACTACACCCCTTACTCAATTTTGCTTAATTAATCCATTGAAAGATGTAAGATCAAGAATATTTATTGATTGAGTCCGTGAAATGTTTACACAGGAAAATAGAATTACACTTAGAAGTTAAAACACTCTTAAACTTTCTCTCTCCTAATGACTTGCTTAACAATTCCCAAAAGATCTCTCCCCCTTACAATAGATTCACTTAGCCCTTTATATAGGGTAATACATGATGGATGACAGCTAAGCTATCCTTTATTTTCGGAAATGTCTCGCGAAGTGTCGCAAATGCACAAATATTCATTCTCGCGACACTTCTTAGCCCTCGCCAGATTTCATGTCTTCCAATTGTTTTGTTTGTCGTTATTCATCGCGTCGTTTATTCTAGCTTCCTGCGACTCCCTCGCGACACCGTCGTTTATTAATCCCGCGAACCTTGTCCGTTGCGATATTATGATCCTACATCTTGCCTCTTTTTCCTTGAATATTGCTTGAAGAGCGATCTTTTAAGGAAAAATCTGTTGTGGTAGTAATCTTTGATCTTTGTTGATGAAGGAATGAGCGGAAGAATACTGGACTTGAAAAGTACGTACTTGCCTCTATTCTTTTGCGAAGTTCCGAAGCTTCTTTGTAATATATATACGAAGTGTCATTTCTTGCCTCATGAATTACAGAAAATAATCAATTTCGCAATCTCTTCTCGCCTATTAGGAAATATGTTGTATATTTGGATTCTACCAAAGTTCTTTTCGTTAGGTTTCCTTGGATTTAGTAGTGACCGTTTACACGTGTCTATATTTACCTCTTTTACCGGTGCATTTAATGTTATCCGGTCATAACATTTTTCTCATCTATTTATAGGAGCATCCCCTGTGAAGAATTTTCCTTTTCCTTTTCATCTTCTTCATCGTCTGCAAGTGTTCTTCTTCTTCATCGTTCTGCAAGTGTTTGCCTATTGTTGTCTCTTACCGTCTTCTTCACCACTTTTGCTATTCCCTACCAGTTGTTACTCTCATGGCGTCCGGGTTTGTTAATTTTGCCATATCTGGCTGATTTTGTGGTTGATTAAATTTGAGATTAGCTTTTCTTGTTGAAATCACACTGGTATGATTAACTTTGTAGTTCTCTTTCTGCCATTGTTGTTTAGCAAGAACCAACCCAGAACTAAATTTACTGTGAAGGACCCTCTTCTTTCTTTGGGCTCGCCATCGAAATCTACTTCGCAACAAGAATCCCTCACGCAACCAAAGCCCACTTCGCGAGCAAAATCTATGGCTACAAAAAGACAGTCTGCGAGTGACAAGGTATTTAAGAAACATCTGTTTTTATTAACAATACATTGTTGCCTCTGTTTCTTATTTAATTTGTCATTCGCAGGATGATAAAACTACTGGTAATACTCCCAAAAGGCTTCGCTACTCTAAACCTGTTACCCCCGACGTTCCATTTCCTTCATTCACACCTTCGTCTCCTGCTGCGAAATCTTCGCAAGATAATTTTGTGCCTCTTTCCTCTGGTAACATTACTAGCGACAATATTTCTATACCTCAACTCCTCATAGACCAAGTTCCTTATAACTGTCCTACTATAAACAATCTTATACCTCCTCCTGCTATCAATGTCTCTGCTATTTCTCCAATCACTTCTCTCCCTGAAACCTCTTCTTCTCATGAGGTTCCTTTGACAAAGGACGACTCGTCTTCTTTGTTTGAACAAATTCCTCTAACTGCAGAAAATTTGGAGGGGATAGATGTGGCCTTTAAGGTTCTTTCTGATCTCGTGAATGATGCCAAAAAGACTTCTGCTGATCCTGTCAAATCCAATGTCTGCGAGATTTTAAGTAAGCATCTTGGTCCTGATAGGATCTCGCAAGCATCTTTAGTTCAAGAGATTAATAAGGCAAGGATGATCTCCAAGTTATGGGCGTGAAGTGCAATAATCTCCACCTTGAAAATCAAAAATTTCTCAGTATCTCACTAGATCGTGATAATCTTCGCAAGAAGAATGAAGAATTAAAAGGTATGCTCTCGCCACCCCCTTTTTTTTTTTTTTTTTTTTTTTTTTTTACAACTCAATCCCTTGCTCGTCCTCCAAGTATTAAACCAGAACGAATAATGGAGATATATCAGACGGAGTCTATCGTTGAAGAAGTTCGAGTTGAAAGAGATTCTTGGATGGAGCAAGTATAATCTCTTAGATAATCTTCATACCTATGCAAAAACCAAATAAATAACTTGTCTAAAGAGAATTTTGATTTATCGCAAAAGCAAGAGTCATTAAGTAATGACTTATCTCGCCTCTCTTATTCTTTGACTAAAACTAATTTGGAGTTGGAAACTTTATCAGATGAGAATCGAACTCTTTCGCAAGAGAAACGTTCTCTGTTGAATAAGGTGGCGATCTACTCGCAACAGTATGATGCTTGTCAAAAATTATGCGAAGAACAAGAACAGGCCATTCATACTTTGAAAAATCAACTTGAAGAGAGTTCCATCGAGAGAGATAAACTTATTCAAGGTAGAATAACTTTGAGTGTAAAAGCGAAGCAATTCCAGGAACAATGCACCAAATTAGAAAAATCCAACTCTACTCTCGCCACCGAAAATTCCATACTTGTTTCTAATGAAAAGAAATTGCGATCTCGATTGAAAGGTTTAGTTGGAGACTCATTTGATGATGCCATGGACTATCGGGGAATAACTTCGCGGCTTTAATTCAACAACTTACTCTTCAAAGGAAGGTAGTCAAATTATTTGACTACCTTAATTTATTTATTTCACAAATCTTTAATTATTAAGAAAGTTCCAAAGATCTCATTGTAAGGATCTCTTTTAATCTTTTCTTGCGTATTTATTATGCAGATTACTGAAAGAAGCTTCGCGCCGTCGTTTCTACTCTCAAATCGGATTATTCCAAAATTCGCAAAATAAAATGGATTACTCGCTTCCTCCCTCGCTCGTTCTCGCGATCGTGCGAACGTAGATTTGATTACATGTCATTTGTAAAGACATAAATAGTAAAAACCGTCAAAAGTGCGCTGCTTCGTCAATTCCCCTCAAAGTCAAGTCCTCGTGAATGAGATTTTACTGTCTAAGTCTCTTGATCCTATACATGTTGATCCTTTGGAAGTAAGTGACGATGAAATCCCTAATTCTCCTGATAGTGATTATGACTATGAAAGCGGCGAAGATCTCCCTAGTAAGGAAGTTGTCGATGAGGATCCGAATAGAAAAATTTCTGATGAAAGTCCAGAGAATCGCGAGAACAAAGGTGATGAAAACATTTCGAAGAAAATCCACCAATTGGCGGATGTGAAGCTGATAAAGGCGCAGAAAAGTCTCCACCATCCTCTGTATTTGATAATGCTGATGTAGAGAGTTAAATTCTCTTTGTAATTTGTTAGAATTCCTTTTTGTTTGAATGACTTAACTCTTTTGATTGAGTAATTTCCATATTTCTTTCTTCCTTTCTTAGTTAAGACCACCTTGCGAGCATGTTCGCTCATTGAACTTTTTATTAAGTAAATCCATCCCAATCGAGGATTTGATTTTAATTAAACACAATTTTATGAAATGATCTTTACTCAGTCATCGTCATTTTGAAATGTATTCTTCACTGATGTCGAATTTTACTCAGTATGAAGTATGAAGTATCCTTTAAGAAGTATAAGAAGTACTTAATCCTCTAAATATAAGAAGTATTATGAATCCATCGTTCGAAACTCTCGCTCCATGTTCTTTGCCTCATGCTATGCTCTATTTTTTCGCGAAGTTCCGAAACTTTGCGAAGTGGATAAGAAATATTAATCCTTGAAGTATAAGAAGTATTGCCTCTGTTCATGCGAAGTCATTACTCCATTTTTGGTGAGGATTCTTGTTGTTCTTCTTGAAAAAGTGTTGAACGAGTGAGTTATTTCTTTATTCTTATCTTTCTTCTATCTCCTGCGTTGTGCTCATGCGGTAGTATAATCTCTTCATTGCTTTACGTTGAATTTTATCATTGCGACGATGTCGCAGGTATCTCCATGAAAGGAGAAACCTACTTTTCTCGCCTTATCATTTCGGTAGTCTTTATTTTATCTCTTATTGTTGCGACAAGGTCGCATGCCGCCTTTACATTTTCATGCAATGGCCCATTGACCTTGCCTTATCATTTTTGTGTGGTCTTCCAAGTTAGACCTCCCTAATTAGAGGTCTTCCCCGCCACCTTTCATCGCGACAAAATCGCGGGACGTCTTTACACTTGCATGTAAAGACCCATTGATCTTGCCTTATCATTTTCCAAGTATTTTTGCCTCTGCGGGATGTTTTAGTTGCGACAATATGACAGGGCCTAGATATCCTTGCGAACATAAAGCCCCATGACATTGCCGTCTTGCGACGAAATCGCGGGACGTCCGTACACTTTCGTGTAAAGACCCATTGATCTCGCCTTACCCTCGCGTTAGTATTATTGCCTCTGCAGGATCATTGCACAAATATGACAAGCCTAAATTCTCTTGCGAAAACATAGCCTTATGACATTTGCGTCTGTTTTGACACTCCCCCTAATGGAGAGCGTCGCCCTTATCATCTCCCCGGTTGCCCCTTCAAGGAGGCGAAACATCGGCCATACAAGACTAGCTCCTCCCATCCGGTCTTAACAACAACCAGTTGTTTTCGCAGCCTCTTATCCCTTATACCTATAGGGTTTATGGTTACGAGACTGCACCCTAAGTGGAGTTTTCTTCGTGCGAGTGCAACATATTCCAAGACTTGCCAAGAATGGCCAGGGTAGGTTCATCCATCCCGGGCACTGCGCTCAACCGTGTACCTCGGCGCCTTGAGCATACACTGACTCCTTGGAAGAGACCCTCGGTCGCCCAACCAGGGTATAACCTTATATATATAGTTGGGAATCCAAGGTACCTCTCCCGGATAGGCTTTCATGGGCCCCAAATTTTCATGACTCAGGCTTCAGGAGCGGTGTAACCTTCCCCCTGAGCCATGTCGAGAGATTCCCCCTTATATGACGCACTTTAGGTCTTACATTTGCCTCTTACGAAATGTTATTCGCGAACTAGGGTGTACGCCATAAAGGTTCGTCCCATTCTTTTATTCGTTCGTTTTTGTTAAGCCATTCATGACCCTTTGTTATTCTTATCGCGAGATCTTCGCGAATTTTCTCTGCATTTATTGAATTTCGCAAATATTTTGCGTAGAAGTACTTCATCTTAATTCATTTTTCCTCCCCCATTTTTATGGGTAATATTTCTTTAGATATAATCTATTCCATGGTCTATCCAATTTTTGTCCCACATCTTTTCCTTCGGGATCCATCAATCTATATGCCCCTGTACCAACTACCTCTTTGATGATATAAGGTCCATCCCATTTTCTCGCCAACTTGCCTCCACTTTCACGTTGATATATTGGGGTTTCTCGCAACACCAAGTCTCCCGGTTTGGAACTCACGTATTTTTACACGCTTGTTATATTCTCTAGCCGTCTTGATAATTCTCCATGTGTCGCAATGCCTTTTCTCGTTTTTCTTCCAATTCATCCAACTTGATTAGAATGTTGCCTGCGTTAAGGTTTTTCTCCCAAACCTCTTTTTGGTTGTCGGAATCACGACCTCTCGTTGGGAGTCTTGCTTCAACTCCGTAAGTTAAGCAAAAAGGGGACATTCTGTGGCTTCTCTTCTAGTTGTATTATAAGCCCATACTGCATTGGGTACTTGTTCGCACCATCCCCTATTGTGTCCTTCCAACTTTTTCTTCAATATATCGGCAATTGTTTTGTTTGTTGCCTCTGCTTGGCCATTAGCTTGTGGATATAATGGAGTTGATTTTCCACATCTTATCTGAAATGCATTAAGCGAAGAACTCTATATTTTGCCCTTCAAACCGCTTCCCATTATCGGATACCAATTGTGCGGGGATCCCAAATCTGCATATAATATTTTCAAATATGAAAGTAAAAACATCCTTATCGCGAATGTGTTGGACCGCTTTCACCTCTGCCCATTTTGTGAAATAGTCCGTTGCGACAATTAAGTACCTTCTTTGTCCTGTTCCCGGTAAAAATGGTCCCACAATATCTAAACCCCATTTTCCAAAAGGCCACACACTTCTCGAAGAATTTAACGGTGCTCCAGGTGCATGTATCTTCTTCCCATGTCTTTGACAATCTTCGCAGCGTCTGGATATTGCTCTCGCGTCCTCATGCATATATGGCCAATAATATCCTTGCGTCTTTGCCTTATATGCCAAAGATCTCCCGCCGCTATGATTTCCGGCATCCCCACTATGCAAATCTTCAATATGGTTTCTCCTTCTTTCCTTGTTAGACATCGAAGAGAAGGCCCCTCAAAAGATCGCCGATAAAGCACGCCATCTCGTAATTCATAATTTGTTGCCCGACTCTTTAACTTGTGTGCTTCCAATCTATTTCTTGGTACCTCTCTTTTCATTAAGTACGCATTAAGTTCTACTCTCCCGTCTTCCTCGCGACATTGCATTTCATCTACCACCATCATTATATCTCGCTTCTTGTCCTTCCTCTTTATTAATTGATGGCGCCGATGGCGTCTGTATTTTGATATTCCTCGCAGTCGGTCTGTCATCATACTTGATATAAAGGCAAAAGCGTCTGTGAGTCTATTATCTCTCCTTGATATGTGCCTCCATTTTATTTTCGATATCTGTGCCGATAATTCTTCGACATGCTTCTTATACTTTTTCAAAGATGGATTATTTGTAGTGTATTTCTCTGTTACCTGGTGAATTGCTAGTTGCGAATCACTGGTAATCCTTATATTCTCCAATTTCATTTCTATTGCAAGTCGCAAAGCATGTATTATAGCTTCATACTCTGTTTCATTATTCGTGGATTCAAACTCCAATCTAAAAGAGAAAGCTAATTTATTGCCTTCTGGCGAAATCATAACAATTCCGACTCCATTTCCTTCTCCATTTGATGATCCATCTACTAATATTTCCCACCTATCCGGCTCAGTTAGCAGGTCTTTTGGGTCTCCATACTCTTCTTCTACATCCATCATCTCATCTATCGCTTCGTCTTCTTCCAAGGGAAATTCTGCTAAAAAATCTGCGACAACCTGTGACTTAGTTGAGGATAATATCTCATACTTGAGCTTACAATGGCTTATTTGAGCATTCCATCTTTCAACTCTTCCCGATCTTTTTGAGTGTTTCATCACTGACTCGATTGGTATTTTCGTTACTACTTTAATAGTATGCGCTTGAAAATATATGCGAAGCTTGAATGTTGCATAAACTAATGCCAGGATTAATTTTTCGATCTTCGAATAATTTCTTTCTGCGGCATTAAAAGTTTTGCTGATATAATAGATTGGTTTTTCTACTCCTGCGTCCGTTCGCAGTAAAACTGCACTTAAGGCATGCGAAGTTGTCGCGAGGTATATTAATAATTCCTCTCCTGGTTCTGCCTTCTGCATAATGGATATATCCATTAAATGCTCTTTGATCCCTTGTAAAGCCTTTTCACATTCGTCCGTCCACTTAAATTTCGATCCTTTTTTCAAAACGCTGAAAAAGTGTTTACACTTATCAGATGACCGCGAGATGAACCTTCCTAGTGATGCTAACAACCCATTCAACTTTTGAACATCCTTTACTTTTCGCGCAGTGTCGGCATATCGCGAACCGTTTTACTTTTTCCGGTCAACATGTATTCCTTCCTTTGATACAATGTAACCAAGAACTTCCCCGACGCAACTCCGAAGGTACATTTTTCTGGATTTACTTTGATGTTAAAACGCCTCATTTGCTCAAAAATTTCTTTTAGGTCTCGCACGTGATCTTACGCCTTCTTAATTTTTACCAAAGATGTCATCTACGTATACCTCTAGTGTTTTATGTATCCATTCTGCGAATACCTCTTCTACCATCCTTTGATACGTTGCTCCAAAGATTTCGCGAGACCAAACGGCATTTTAGTATAGCAGTATAATCCTCTTGGAGCGAAGAAAGCGGATGCTCTTGATCTTCCTCGGCAAGAGGAATCTGGTTGTAACCCTTTGTACCCGTCCGAGAGATGATACTCTTTCATTCCCGGCCGCGATTCGACTAGTTGTGGAATATCTCGGCAATGGAAAAGCTGTCTTTAGGGCACGCTTTATTTAAATCGGTGAAATCAATGCAAATCCTTATTCCCTTGTTCTTCTTGAACTATAACCATATTCGCTATCCATTCAGGATATTTTGCTTGTCTGATAATCCCTGCATCCAGCATCTTCTGCAGTTCTTCTTTTATCGAGGGTGATATCTTTGTTGCTATCTTTCTAATTCTTTGTTTAAATGGCTTCACATTTTTATCAATTTCTAACTTGTGACAGGCTATCGACGGATCTATACCAGGCATTTCATCCATATCCCACGCGAAGATGTCTTTATAATCTCGCAACAGATCGACAGTTCTTTTTTCTTCATCCGCTCCCATGTTAGTTCCAATCTTTAGCATCTTGGGTTTTTCCTTAGTTCCAATATTCACTTCTTTGGTTTGTTCTCGCGCGACGTAATCGGCCTTCGGTTCTCCCATGGGGGTTGGTCCTTTTGGTTCTTTCGCAAGATCATTTTCTTCTCCCGAGATCTCGCTAGGTATGCCTTTTCCTTCCTTTGCTCTTATCATGTAAACTCTGAACTCTTCTTCTTTCTTAGCCGCCCTCGCCATCTTTTTGCGGTGCTTTGATATATTCTTTCGCTTGTTTACTTGTTCCTCGCAACACTTTACTTCATTTTGATAATATATTCTTCCTTTAGCAGTATCCCCTTTGATCTCGCCGATTCCAGTTGGTGTAGGAAATTTGATACATTGATGAAGCGTCGACGCCACAGCTTTTATTGCATGTACCCATGGTCTTCCTAGTAATAAGTTATACGGTGATTCCATATCTACTACGCTCAATGTCACCTGTGTTTCGATTCTTCCTAATGGAATACGTATTTTTATCTCCCCTTTAACTTTTGTTATGGATTTACCAAAACCTTGAATATTGTATGCCGCGAAAGTCATATCTTCATCTTTATATCCCATCTTTTTGTAAGCGTGATAGAACATGATGTTCACCAGACTCCCTGTATCGATTAGAACTCCATTCACCACCCATGTTTTCACCGTGTTCTCCGATTCCTCTCCTTCCTTATACGCGTTGATTGCGATCACCAATGGAGATGTGTGATCTAAATTTTCTTTGGATATTTCCCCCGCCGTGAATGTTATCTCTTGCTTTTCCCAATCCTTCAAAGGTGATGTTATTTCTCTATCCGTAATCTTCTTTCCTTCAAAATCTCGTTTGTGTATTCTTCCTCTGATATTTTCATGAAATTCGCTAATCATTATTCTTGTGTCTCAGTCTTTGTATGCCATATCTTTTTCATCCGATTTAAGATTTTCCTTTCTCATTTTCTGATTCAAACAACTTTAATTGCAATCTTCTCTCTTTTACAAATGATCCTCCCACTGTTTCTAGCGCATATGTAGTAGCAGGAAATCCCACACTACACCCCTTACTCAATTTTGCTTAATTAATCCATTGAAAGATGTAAGATCAAGAATATTTATTGATTGAGTCCGTGAAATGTTTACACAGGAAAATAGAATTACACTTAGAAGTTAAAACACTCTTAAACTTTCTCTCTCCTAATGACTTGCTTAACAATTCCCAAAAGATCTCTCCCCCTTACAATAGATTCACTTAGCCCTTTATATAGGGTAATACATGATGGATGACAGCTAAGCTATCCTTTATTTTCGGAAATGTCTCGCGAAGTGTCGCAAATGCACAAATATTCATTCTCGCGACACTTCTTAGCCCTCGCCAGATTTCATGTCTTCCAATTGTTTTGTTTGTCGTTATTCATCGCGTCGTTTATTCTAGCTTCCTGCGACTCCCTCGCGACACCGTCGTTTATTAATCCCGCGAACCTTGTCCGTTGCGATATTATGATCCTACAGTTTTAGTGACGGTCTTCCGTGGCGGGGGTTCCCGTTGCGTCGGCACTTCACGTTTTGGCTGGTGGCTCGTAGTTGGGGCTTTTCTTTTTCCCCTTTCGTTTACTATGTTCACGGAGGATGAGCCGACAATTAAATTGTTTGCTGATGGGGCGTCTACTCCCGCGGGTTTCACGCGCGTCCTTGGTTCGAGTTGGCCTAGCTCTTTCCGGTAATCTTTGGTCTTTGTTGTTGCGAGATCGTCTGGCGGCTTCATGGAGTTCGGAGAACGTTTGGAAACTTAAGTTTTCTAGTAGGGCGCGGTAAATTGGAACCATACCATTGATGCATGCATTCACCAGTTGTTGCTCGGTCACGTTTGGGTCGTGACAAATCAGTGCTTGAACCACGAACCTTTTGACAAAATCATTCGGATGTTCGTTATCCCACTTGGTACATTCTTCCGAGGTCCGAGAAAGTAACTTGTTCGGACACGAAGAAGTATTTCTTGTAAAACGCAGTGACCATGCTGTTCCAGTTGGGAATGCTGTTCGGTGGGATGCTGTTGTACCATGTATACGCCCTCCCGGTAAGTGATTTTGAGAATTCCCTCAAATGAAGAACGTGATTATATTCATGTTCACCTAGGGATTCCAGGAAACGGGAGACATGCTCATGTGCATTCCCGGTACCATCGTACAGGGTAAATTGAGGGGAAGAGTACCCCCTTGGGAGAGGGACTCTCTGCATTTCAGAGGGGTAAGGGGGTTGGTGATGATGCACGTCCAACTCATCATTCTTGATTCGGTCACGGAGGAGTTGCTCCAAATCTTCTCTCGTGACGAAGTTAGGCGACTGATTTCTTTCCAACGGGATTCTAGCGCGAGTTTCCTCATCCGTGGATGCGTGTTCCACCGAGGTGCTGGCGTCGGGGTTGTTGGAGATATTTCTAAGCGGTTCTGGAGGACGCGATTCACGGGGTATTCGCTCTGTCAGGGTCTTGAGAAAGATGAATACCTCCTTCTGCGTTGAAAGCATATCTGTCTGGGCTCTGGCGAGCATCTCCTGTCGTTCCATCAAATCAGCGATGGTGACGTAAGGACGACTTCCTATGGTCCCTCCAGTCTCTCATCCCGTCGGCGGGGTAGTTGGAACCTTAGTTGTGGTCGGAGGCACCATGCTAGACGAAGCATTTGGAGTCGTAGCGGCGGCCCTAGCTCTGGTGACTGGGGGTGTGACACCTGAAGAGATATTTTCGTTGCCATGATTAGAGGGTTGTGCAGAAATACTAGAGGAGGCAGCGGATCTGGCCCTGGTGATCGGCGGTGTTACACTTGAGGGAGTGCATTCGATGTTGCTGTAGTCAGCAGGTGATGCAACAACGTTATTGGGAGAGACGCTAACATCAGGGACGCATTCCATGGTGGTGTTCTCGGCAGCCGCTCCGGATCTAAGTTCCACCATGTTGGGATTTGACGTTCGGGAAACAAAATCA
Organism: Papaver armeniacum; assembly: GCA_023531295.1. Taxonomy (NCBI): domain Eukaryota; kingdom Viridiplantae; phylum Streptophyta; class Magnoliopsida; order Ranunculales; family Papaveraceae; genus Papaver; species Papaver armeniacum. Next base: position 70,551 of record JAJJWW010016970.1, on the reverse strand, counting down.
GGAATCGGAGTTGGTATTGTAACCGATAGATCAATCCTCCCGCTGTGGTCGCCAATTGTTTATGGGTAAAAATCGTTTCTGCCGATTTCGGTAAATTCGGTAGGTGAGTGAGAAACTGGTTCAAACCCTAAACAAATATCTTTGCACGTGAGCACTTTATAGATTCGAGAGATCAATCGTACAAGTCCGGCCTAAACCAAGAAATGGCCGTTCAAGACTTGCTTCGGTCAAAAAGTGGAGGAGAAGGGTTGATTTGGGGAGGGAAGCAAAGAAAGGTGTTGAGACCAGAATAATTCAGGAGAGTAGTGTCTCGACTTGTATCGAAAGTGAAAGCTTCGGAAGCTTGCAAGAGATGAAAGCTTTTTTTGGAGAGCTTGCAAAGTTGCCTTTCCGAGAGTGTAGTATTTTTGTCTGATCGAGACTTGTTGTCCGGTGGAAATAGGTAAGACCTATTTATACAAGTCGAGATTGAAACGTACCTGGCCTCATGAAGGAAGAGAGTAAAGGGTGAAATAATGGGAGGAGGTGGTAACCGTATGGTGTTAATGGGTGAAAACGTTTTCACCATTATTTCATCTTTTATTTGACCGCTTTATTCCTTTTCACGCTTTCTTAATGTGAGCGTAGTGTACGCTGCATGCTGTGACCACCAAACCAAAACCCTGAAAAGCATCCCCCAGTTTGTGTTGATGTCTCGAGTGTTGGTTGCATCTTGAGTGCAAGTGGTGCTGCTAGGGGCGCATGTGGCATGTGCCAATGGCATGTGCGGAATGCCTTTGTTGCGAGTTGCACCTCGAGCGCAAGTGGAAATGCCAGAGCTGCTAGTGGCATGTGTGGCGCCAATGGCATGTGTGGAATGCCTTGGTGGTAGATTGTACGTTAAGTGTAAGTGGCTACCAGCGTGAGTTTTGGTATGTGCCAATGGCGCGTACAGCCAAGTTGGCCTAGGTTTGCACGACTTGCAAGTTAGGCTACCAGCGTGTATTAGGGCCACGGCTAGGTAATGAAAGCTACCAGCGAGCGGGTTGGCATGTTCCAATGGCATGCGTGGCCAATAGGGTCGCGGCCTGGTAAGAAAAGGCTACGAGCGAGCGTGTTGGCATGTGCCAATGGCACGCTCGGCCATTAGGGACGTGGTTTGGTAAGAAAGGCTACCAGTGACGCATGTTGGCATGTGCCAATGGCATGTGTGGCCAGTTTGGGTCGCGCCTTGGTAGAAAAGGCTACCAGCGAGCGTGTTGGCATGTGCCAATGGCACGCTCGGCCATTAGGGTCGTGGTTTGGTAAGAAAGGCTACCAGTGACGCATGTTGGCATGTGCCAATGTCATGCGTGGCCAGTTTGGGTCGCGCCTTGGTATAAAAGGCTACCAGCGAGCGTGTTGGCATGTGCCAATGGCACGCTCGGCCATTAGGGCCGTGGTTTGGTAAGAAAGGCTACCAGTGACGCATGTTGGCATGTGCCAATGGCATGCGTGGCCAGTTTGGGTCGCGCCTTGGTAGAAAAGGCTACCAGCGAGCGTGTTGTCATGTTCCAATGGCACGCTCGACCATTAGGGCCGTGGTTTGGTAAGAAAGGCTACCAGTGACGCATGTTGGCATGTGCCAATGGCATGCGTGGCCGGTTTGGGTCGCGCCTTGGTAGAAAAGGCTACCAGCGAGCGTGTTGGCATGTGCCAATGGCACGCTCGGCCATTAGGGACGTGGTTTGGTATGAAAGGCTACCAGTGACGCATGTTGGCATGTGCCAATGGCATGCGTGGCCAATTTGGCCTAGGTTGCATGGTTAGCAAGCCTAGGTGCGGGCGCTACTTTGGCATGGCGCAGCTAGGGCCAAGGTAAGTGTGTTTGGCTCGGCGTGGTGTGATTAGCGTGGCTAGGGCCAGGGCAGAGTGCATTTGGCATGGCGCGGCTAGCTTGGGCTAGGTGTGGCTGGCATGATTTTCCATTGGCACGGAGGTGCGGCTAGCATGGTTGGCATGCTTTGGCGCGTTTGGTGTGATTAGCGTGGCTAGGTCCAAGGCAAAGTGCATTTGGCATGGCGTGGCTAGCTTGGGCTAGGTGTGGCTGGCATGATTTGCCATTGGCACGGAGGTGCGGCGAGCATGGTTGGCATGCTTTGGCGCGTTTGGTGTGATTAGCGTGGCTAGGGCCAAGGCGAGTGCATTTAGCATGGCGCGGCTAGCTTGGGCTAGGTGTGGTCAGCATGATTTGCCATTGGCACGGAGGTGCGGCTAGCATGGTTGGCATGCTTTGGCGCGTTTGGTGTGATTAGCGTGGCTAGGGCCAAGGCAGAGTGCATTTGGCATGGCGCGGCTAGCTTGGGCTAGGTGTGGCTAGCATGATTTGCCATTGGCACGGAGGTGCGGCTAGCATGCTTGGCTTGCTTTGGCGCGTTTGGTGTGATTAGCGTGGCTAGGGCCAAGGCAGAGTGCATTTGGCATGGCGCGGCTAGCTTGGGCTAGGTGTAGCTGGCATGATTTGCCATTGGCACAGAGGTGCGGCTAGCATGGTTAGCATGCTTTGGCGCGTGTGGTGTGGCTGGCATGATTTTCCATTGGCACAGAGGTGCGGATAGCATGGTTGGCATGCTTTGGCGCGTTTGGTGTGGCTGGAATGATTTGCTATTGGCACAGAGGTGCGGCTAGCATGGTTGGCATGCTTTGGCGCGTTTGGTGTGCCTGGCATGATTTGCCATTGGCATAGAGGTGCGGCTAGCATGGTTGGCATGCTTTGGCGCGTTTGGTGTGGCTGGCATGATTTGCCATTGGCACTGAGGTGAATTAGGGTTTTGTTTGTTGTAACCCTAATTTGAAAAAAATATCCCCTATTAATTACTGACTACATGCATTAAATGTTCTAATAAATGTGTCACCGGTGACATAAGGTTATTTGGGGTTTTACGATTTTACCCTTTGTTTAAAAACCACCATCAACAGCAGGTTAATCAATTGGTATTTCCAGTTGACTTTTGCGTGTTAGAGATGAATGAAGGGTCACCGGACTCGTCTCTTCCATTGCTACTTGGGAGTCCCTTCATGAAAACGGCGAAAACCATTATTGATGTGGACAAGGGAACGCTAACTATGGAGTTTGATGGAGAAATAATACGTTTCAACATTTTCGAAACGATGAGATATCCTAGTGATGTCCACTCTTGTTTCTCCATTGATGTTATGGATACATTGGCACAACGAGTGTTTGAATTGAATGGTGAAGATGCTTTGGAAACCGTTTTAACTACATCCATGGATAATGGTGTAGAGTGTGGTAATGAAGTCAAGGAAGCCCTTGGTGATCTTAACTCACTACAAGGATGCACGGAAACTCATAATATATCTTTTATTTCTTTACCATGCAGCGATGAAAAGCTTGTACCTTTAATTGTTAAATCTTCAAAGTTAGAATTGAAACCTCTTCCCGATCATTTAAAGTACTTGTACTTAGGTGACAAGGAAGATTTACCTGTGATTGTTTCTAACGAGCTTAGTGATTTACAGGAGCAAAAACTTCTAAGGGTGCTAAGGAAGTACAAGACGGCCATAGGATGGACAAAAACTGATATCAAGGGTATAAGCCCTGTCGTTTGTATGCACAAAATTCGTTTGGAGGACTATGCAAAGCCTACACGGGAAGCACAACGTCGTTTGAATCCCCATATGATGGAAGTCGTGAAAAAGGAGATACTTAAGATTTTGGACGTGGGTGTTATCTACCCCATATCCGATAGCAAGTGGGTGAGCCTGGTACAAGTAGTTCCAAAGAAATCAAGTGTGACGGTGGTGGAGAATGATAAGAACGAACTTGTCCCAACTCGTGTGCAAACCGGTTGGAGGGTTTGTATTGATTATAGGAAATTGAATGCCACCACTAGGAAGGGTCATTTTCCATTGTCTTTTATTGATCAAATGCTTGAACGTTTAGCTGGACACTCTTACTATTGCTTCCTTGATAGTTATTCAGGTTACAATCAAATTGTGATAGCGCCGGAGGATCAAGAGAAAACTACTTTCACTTGTCCATTCGGTACTTTTGCTTATAGAAGGATGCCTTTTGGCTTGTGCAATGCTCCAGCTACCTTTCAAAGGTATATGGTAAGTATCTTTTCAGAATATGTTGAAAACATAACCGAAGTGTTCATGGACAACTTTAGTGTCTTTGGTGATTCATTTGACCTTTGCTTGAACAATTTGTCTCTAATCCTTGAACGATGTGCTGAATTGGGAGAAGTGCCATTTTATGGTAACTCATGGCATAGTTTTAGGCCATATAATATCTTCTAAAGGCTTGGAAGTCGATAATTCTAAAATAGACCTTATTTGTGCTTTAACCCCTCCCACTACGGTGAGGGAGATACGCTCTTTTCTTGGTCATGCAGGTTTTTATCGTAGATTTATCAAGGATTTTTCCAAGATAGCGTCAGCACTTTGTAACTTATTGCAAAAAGATGTGGTTTTTAACTTTGATGAAAAGTGTATGGCGCCATTCAATTGTTTGAAAGAACTTTTGATTTCAACCCCTATCATTAAACCACCAGATTGGAGCAAGCATTTTGAGCTCATGTGTGATGCAAGTGACTATGCGGTTGGTGCGGTGCTTGGGCAACGTGTGGGGAAGATACCTCATGCTATTTATTATGCTTCTAGAACGTTAAATGAGGCCCAACAAAACTACACAACCACTGAAAAAGAGTTGTTAGCCATTGTTTTGCTTTGGAAAAGTTTTGGTCTTATATAATTGGTACAAAAGTTGTTGTCTTTTCTGATCATGCAGCACTTAGGTACTTGCTAATGAAGAAAGAAGCGAAACCGAGGCTCATACGATGGATTTTACTCTTGCAAGAGTTTGATATTTTAATCAAGGACAATAAAGGAATTGAGAACACCGTTGCGGATCACTTGAGCCGTCTTTCTATGGACAAGGAAGTTATCCCATTGCGTGAAAGTTTCCCGGATGAGCAACTATTCTCAATTGCCTTTGGAGAACCATGGTTTGTCGATATTGTCAATTACTTAGTGTCTAAACAAATCCCAAAGAACTTGTCTCGTGCTGAGAGGGACAAACTTAAGAATTTAGGAAACCAATACATATGGGATGATCCATACTTATGGAAACATTGTAGTGACCAAGTAACAAGAAGGTGTGTTCCCGAATCTGAATTTAATTTTATCTTGTCTTTTTCTCACTCCTATGCTTGTGGAGGACATTTTGGGAGTAAGAGAACGCTCACAAGGTACTTGAAAGCTTTTTCTATTGGCCAACCTTTTTCAAAGATGCATATATATTTTGTATAACTTGTGATAGGTGCCAAAGAACAGGCAATCTAGGTGCCTAAAATCAAATGCCACAAACCTTTATTCAATTTATTGAAGTTTTTGATGTATGGGGTATTAATTTTATGGGTCCTTTTGTCAACTCCCATGGGAATTTTTATAACTTACTTGCTGTTGATTATGTCTCAAAATGGGTGGAAGCTAAGGCCACCCCAACTAATGATTCTAAAGTTATTTCAGATTTTGTGCAAGCTAATATTTTTGCAAGGTTTGGAATTCCAAGAGCCATAATTAGCGATGGGGGTTCTCACTTCAAATACATGATCTTACAAAGCTTGTTGAAGAAGTACAATGTGTCACACAAGATTGCAACACCTTATCATCCCCAAACAAATGGGCAAGCCGAGGTTTCTAACCGAGAGGTGAAATCCATTCAAGAGAAGACAGTGAATCCAACAAGGAAAGATTGGAGCATGCGACTTAATGATGCATTTTGGGCTTATAGAACAGCATACAAAACACCTATCGGGATGTCACTCTTTAGGCTCGTGTATGGTAAACCTTGTCATTTACCCGTTGAAATTGAGCATAAGGCGTTTTGGGCTATTAAGCAATGCAATATGGAGATGGATGGGGCTGGAAAGCAAATGAAGTTACAACTCCAAGAGCTAGAGGAGCTTCGCAATGATGCATTTGAAACCTCACGCATTTACAAGGAGAAAACGAAGGCCTTTTATGATACTATGATTTCTAGAAAACAATTTTTTGTTGGGCAGAAAGTGCTTTTGTTTAATTCTCGCTTTTTATTATTTCCGGGTAAATTAAGGTCACGTTGGATTGAACCTTTTATTGTTACTAATATGTTTTCTCATGGTGCAATAAAAATTCGTAGCATAGCTACAGGCAAGGAACTTAAAGTAAATGGGCACCGTTTGAAACCATACTATGAGAATTTCACTTCCAAAGTGGTGGAAGGAGTTAACTTTGTGGAAGTACTCCCTCTGGAGGAGTCTTAGAAAGCAAGGAGATAGTCTGGCTGACGACTTTAAACCAAGCGCTAAATGGGAGGCAACCCATAGGATGAGTATTTCTTGTCTTATTTTTATTTTCTTGTCTTGTTTTTAGTTTTTTTTTCTTGTCTTGCATTTACTTTTTATGAATTCTTGTCATATTATCATGTAGGATTTCCCACCTTGACTTACTTTGGATGACTCAATTTACATTGAGGACAATGTAAAGTTCAAGTGTGGGGGAGTGGTTAAGCATTTGCATTGTAAATTTTTCATGAAATTTTCAAATTTTGTGTAAAATAGTGAATAAAAAACTCCAACTTGTGGTTAGTTTAGAGTCACATAGTATACATGTCGCTAATATTACATCGAGATTCTCATAAGAGTGACTGAACTTAGAGATGACAGAGAACATGATCGGGTTTCTTACTTGTATGAGAGTTAAAGTTGGATTTAACCATGCCAGTGGCAAATAAGGTGCATATTGAATTCGGTATTAGAGTAGTGGTCCCCTATAGTGGAGACTACCCATGTTACATCATGAGAGGCACCGACCTTCACTTCTTTGTGCTTTTAGAGTGTGTGTCACCGTACGTAAACTCCGGGTAGAATGGTGAGCTACCCAACCTCCCACCAATAGAAGCACTATTTTGATCTCTTGAGTGTTATTTTATCAATCATGATGGTGACATCGAATTGCTAACTTACATACCACTTGTAATCTTGTTCGCAGTTAACACCATCCATTTTATCTCTCTCTACACCAACAGGTCCATAGAAACACCATCATCATCAACAAGAGGAGCATCACAAATTCGAAGGAAAGTTGAAGACGTTCAAGGTTTACAAGTAATGGTACAAAAATGAGCAGATTTCATATTCAAGTATAGCAACAAGACAAAGAGCAGAATTTTTACAAGTTGAAGACTATTGTACAAGAGTGAAGATTATCAAGATGAGAGTTCAAGAATTTTATGATATCGAGACATACAAGTTGTGAAGAATTGAGCGGTAAAGTACTTACACCATGGCATTTGTACTTGCATTTTTATTTTATCTTATTGTTAATTTGTATTTTATTTTCTCTTGTCTCAAAAAAAAAAGACAAGAGAAATTTTGTTAGGTACATTATTAGTTTTATTATTTTGAATTATTTGTTTTCATTTTATATTTACTTTATTTATCTTGCATCATAAAAAAAAAAAAAAACGGGCACCTAGCTCAGCTGGTCATCCCCGTTTCCGAAAGATTCATGCGCTCCAGGAGGTCCCAGGTTCGAGCCCCCAATGGCGTAATATTGCAGGAATTAACATGGAATGTAGAGTTAGTTTGCCCCCCTTGTGACAAAATCTCAGCCCCCATCCGCTTCGGCTCCCTTGGCTAGGTTACCCATGAGGCTCGCTGGTAGGCTAACACAACAACCTGTTCAATTAATGTAGTAGTATGTTGTTGGAGCTTAGCTTGTTAGGCTTCCAACTAGTTAATGTAATAATCGTTATCCAATAATATAATTAAAAAAAAGAAGAAAAAAAGAAGAAAAAAAAAAGAGAAAAAGGGGGAAAAAAATCATTGCATCATATTTTGGTTTGTTTAGTTCGTTTTTGGTTTTGTATTCATTTAATAAAGCCAGTGGAAACAAGGAATATCTATAATGAAGTTTCAAGCAACAAGGAATTAGAGGAAAGAATCACATTGTCTAGATTCTACGAAGTTCAAGATTTCATCATCAAGAGTTGAAGACCGAAGACGAAGATGGAGACAAAGATTGAAGACCGAAGACGTTTCTATGGATGCTGTGAGAGTGGTGCTAGCTGCACGTTGAACGGATAACGAGGTAAGTAAGCATATTCCCACCTTCGTTAAGTGATTGATTTCCTTTCGTAGAGATCGTCAGAAAAAGGGTTTTCAAAAATTATAAAAGATATGGGTTTTTAAAATAATTCGGAGGGTTTTTGCCTTCCTACCATTCAAGGTATCGCAGGATTCTCTCTTCATTCCTACCTGGACACATGTGTGACCCATAAAAAGATGTTTACTATTGAGAGCAATATCATAAAATCCTTTCTTGTGAGGCAGAGTCGAGACTTTCGATCACTCCGAACCCGAATTTCTTTCGATAAGGGATGGTTATTTCTCTCTCAACTTTTAAGGAAGAGATTGTGTTCATATATGTGTCTAAATTCTTATGAATAGTGTGCAGAATCTCTATGTCTTCTTAGCGCGTTGGATGCTATCATTACGGAGAACTAGTAAGTCGGAAATATAGGTTTTGTGGGTATCTCTCTAGTAAACCCTCACGAGACTATAACTCGTCCACTACGGACACCTAGGGGTTTAAAGGCTTGTTATACGTGTTAAGTGTGACCGTAGCCTCGACGAAACGGAGTTGTTGTATGTTTTAGAATTTTGTTTTATTTGCTTGAGGACTAGCAAAGTCTAAGTGTGGGGGAATTTGATAGGTTTTGTAAACACCTTGATATTTATCTATTGTTTATGCTTTCTTTGCGAGTTCTCTTGTAAAATATGTATCTTATGATTGCTTTTGAGTTTATTAGGTGCAATGGAGTCATTATGAGCAAAAGAAGGAGAAAACGTCAATTTGGAGCGTAAAAGGCAAAGAGGTCAATTCACATGCAAGCTGTACTTGAACAGGCTAAGGTCGCAAGAAGGAGTGAGGAATGATCTGTCACTTTTGTGGAACTAACAGGCCAAATAGTGATTGGATAGCCTTATCTAAGTCGCTGGGTGCCTATATCATTTTCTATCATTACCACACCCTAACTTCAAGAGAAGTTCTTATCCTTACTGATATCTAAAACCGAGAGAGAGAGAGGCATGGCGGCTCAGAGAGGAGAAGCAGCTGTTGTCGGAGACACATTGTTGCTGAAGAGATCTCGATCGAGGAAAAGGCAGTGAATCGATTTCGTTTTCCACCGATGCTATGATGATGAAGACAACCTGGAAGAAGTGAGATGATGTTGTTGTTGAACAGTGAAACAGATTGGATCTGGGACTAAGAAGGATATTGAATTCGAGATTCTCTGTGTAATGGGTTTGTTGAGAAATGGTGATACTATGAATTTGATGGAGGTTGCTTATGGATCTGTTAATGGCTAAGATTTCGAAGTTCATAAAGAAACTGATGAAGGGTTCAAAATTGATTTAAGAAGAAATTGGTTGTTAGAGAACTTAGGGTTTGAATTGGTTTTCTGGGTTCATTTGAAATCTCATAAAAAAGAGTTGTTTGGTGATGAACAATGAGTGAAGAGTGGGTTTGTGATGAATCTCAGAGATGATGGGGGTTTTGAGAATGAAATTGATGATGAACTGAGAGGGCATGAAGAGTGTTGTTTTGTGGTTTTGAGCTGACTTTCCAGAGTATATGGAAGTGTTGGTGGTGTTGCTTTTGCTTCAGGGATAGTATTGTAGCTGAACTGGCTAAAATTGGCTGAAATGGCAGTGGGTTTAGGTAGAGTTGAAGCAGCAGTTGGTGGTGATTTGTTGGTAGCTGCTTTTGGTGGTTGTTGAGGTCGAAAGTGAAGCTGCTGAGGCTGGTAATGGAGCTGAGGCGAACTTGCTGTTGTCTGAAACTACAGGTGGTAATTACAGTAGAAAAGGAGTTGTGGCTGGTACTGGTGACTTGATGTTGCTTTGAATGGACAGAGAAAGATATGTTTCTGGTGATGATCTGTAGATGGCTATGAAGGTGGATGGAAGGTTTTATGTAGTTGGTGGATGTGTACTGGGAGTCAAGAAGCTGTTGCAGGTGAATTAAAGAGGTTCTGGCGTTGATTGTTGATGCATTGCTTCCAAGTTGAACATGAGAAGTTGCAGGAAACGCAAGGCTGGAACTGGAATTGGTATTGTATGAATGAATGCTCTAGACGTATGTTAGGACAGGTATGAACTGAAGTTGATGTTGTTTCCGAAATGTAGGAATTCTGTGGTGGTGAAGATTAAGGAGGAAGTCTTGATAGTAAAGAAGCTGAGTTGCAGCTGTTACTCAGATGAAGTTGAGAGATAGGGGGTCTGAGACAATACGGAATGTGATGAAATAAGATTGTGCAATTGGACAGCAACAAGAGCTGTAGAGAATTGAATGTATGAAACTGCAGGTGATTGGTCTGAGGAATAAGGAATGTAGGATGCTGAATTGTGTCTGTTTGAGCTTATTACAGGAGAGAATGGGAAGTTGTTGCTACAGCTGAAGTTGCAGCTGAACTCATGGATAAAATGTTCTTAGTCCTGGTGTTGTTTTGAGGAGAAGTTGAGCTTGTACCTGTGGTGGTGTTTGAGTCCTTGAGGTGGAGCTACAAAACTTGTGATTCTGTAGAATGCAGTGGTAGTTTCTGCCCATGAATATTGCAGCTGAAGTGAAGCTCAAATGGGATACGTTTGAGGTGATGAGATTATGGAATGAATGCGTTGCAGGTGATGGGATTGGAAGGTATGGGTTGCAGTTGTTGTTGCAATCAAGAGGACCTGAAATGATGCTTGTGATAGTGCGGTATGCAGTGACTGGTACTTGGTATGAGGCAGTGAAGTTGGCAGAGCAGTGGACTGAGCTACTGAGAAGAAATGCAGATGATGGAAGTGATGTAGCGCAGTCATGGCGCAACAAAGGGTTAGGCCTGTGCAAGCAACAGCTTTGGCCAAGACCAGTCAGCTACTGAGTTAGACTCTGACTCAGCTCACCCAGCCTTTGACTCAGTGACTTTGAATGAGTTGACTCGATGACCTGACCAGTTTGACCGGTGACCGGGCGGACTTTCCGGTCACCTGATATGCTTAACGGCGACTTCTCCGGCCAAGTTCCGGTGATGGAACCAGTTTTCCGGTGATTACTTATGGTACATATTTTCTACATAGGTTTTTCTCATTTATGGGCTTGTTGGACCACTTGGACTTTGGGATTTGAAGACCTAGTTTTGGAAAGATGAAAAGCTACAAAAAGGAAAAGCTTCTTCTTTTGGATTATCACGTATTTTTCTACTTGGAGCTTTGGACTTTGGAGGAGAGCGGCGATTCCACTAGGGTTTGCTTTCATTTTTATGTTTCATCTTCTTCATTTTTTATTATTGATTATGATGAACTCAAAAGCTATGAGTAGCTAAACAACTATTATTGGTTATGGGATAAAGTTGATTTCTCAAATATGATATTTGCATCAATGAATTAGTTTTATCTCAATAAGTTATTATTTATGATTCATGATTGATATTGTCTTATGATTTGATTGTTTGTTGGTTGAGTCCGGAATCAATCCGATTTGCATTCATTCTAAAGCTAGATTAGGGTTTTCAATACGAAAAAGTTGTTTATCCATGATTCTAAGTAGCATGGTGTGGTTATTACTTGTAGTGATACATCTTTATAATTGCATATGAATCATAACCTTGGTTAAATCGAATTAGTGCTTTTACACGTTTCATTGCCTTGATTAGTCTTATTCCATAGAACTTAGTGCTTTTAGGGAGTTAAACTTAATTGTGCTTTTACACTTTAGGTTGCTTTCTAGGAAGAATTCACATATACATCTTTTAATGTGGTTGTGATGAAATCAGGGAATTAACGGGATAAACTTGCGATCAAGGTATCCTAGGACTTTTAGTAAATGAAAAATTAAAATACAAATTCTAGTCATTGATGGAAATACATGCTTGTGAATGATACTATCCCGTGACCAATATCTTCTCTTTATTGATTATTCAAAATATTTTATTGCTTTCAATTATTTTTATTGCTTTGCTAAAACAACCCCCCCCTGATTACTAAGAAACTGAAATTTTTATAACAACAAAAGCCTCTATGTGGGAACGAACTCTTTCTTACCACATACTTCATTTATTTTAGTTAAGTAAGAAAGTGAATTAATTTTGATGCATACGACAGCGATCAGGTTTTCCTAGATTCCACTCAGCATTCCACCATACCATGGAACATGGCTTGGAAAAAGTATGGAACACACCAACTTGGAAGTCATTAGACTTGACATTCCAAAGTTTTTCCATACTTGGAATAAGTTGGATTCCACGATAAGACTTGCTCTAAAGGAGGAACTTCCATCAACACTATCTAAAGTTAATGTAACGTAAGTACAATATGTTTGGTTGGGAGAATTGAGAGCCCAGTAATTTGATTACCTTGTGATTGGTCCAATTATCCCAAACAAACAGAATACTCGAGCATAGTCTATATATTTTTTGAAGGAAGCATATTTAACAGAACCTAGAAGTAACAAAAGGGGAATAAATGACGTAAAGAGGTTATGTTTCCCATTTTTTTAGTTACATTAGACTGTCGAGCTAACCTAGACAGAGCATTAGCTGCTCTATTGAGTTTTCTAGGGACATATTTACATAAAAGGTTAAGAAATGCCAACATTCCGCTTTTACAGTAATTTACATAAATAAAAAATAAAAAAATGTGTCTAGCAAATGTTAGAAGCTACTATATTCATAGCATAATCACTAGAGATAGATTGTCAGAGATGAAAATTATGTGATACAGTTGTTTTTCTGTAGCCCATTCCATAACATGAGAGAGGGTTTTGAGATTCATCTTCTATCACTGAACTTGCATTGATGGTCCAACATTTTGCTTCTACAAAGTCTTTTGGACTGTACTAGACAACTCCGCAACCTGCAATATACGAGGATTTCCAATAGCAGCATCCACAAAAATGGGTGTATAAGTACTATGTTCAGACAAATGTGCAAGACTTAAGAGAAAAGCATGTAAATTTGCTTAAGTAATAAGAGTACCATTAGTTGAATACTTATAAAAAGTAGTGGTTTGTTGCAGAGATTGCAACTAAAAGTTAGTACTATGTATAACCATAAAGGGATGTTGTTTCAAATAATTGATATTGGCTTTATAACTAGCCTTCCAGATTTGCTACAAGGTTATAATATAGAGTCGATAAGTATCATTAGTTTTAGGGATGAGTTGAGTAGAAAACCAATGCATTATCCAATCTCTAATGCTATAAAAAGAATAAAGGATAAATAGCATCCGAGGGAAGAGAGCAAACCACATTTCTCTAGCAAAATCACAATGATAAAAAAATGTGATCAAAAGTTTCATCATCTAAATCACATAGAAGGCAAAGCATATCAGAAACAATACCAAATCTAGCTAAATAAGTTTTCAATGACCATATATTCTGAAGGCACTTCCCAATGAAAATTATAAATTTAGGAAGAACATCCATATGCTAGATCATGAACCATTGTCTCTACTTTTGTTGTAATGAAGTATACATTATGTTTGAGCATAACTCGGTCGAACTCACAAGTTTTGGTATCTCAAGCTTATTTTCAATGTCAGATATACAAAACTATATCTTGATTTTTAGTCTACTAAAGTCAAGTCTCAGACTAGAATTACATTATAGTGGTTGTGTATCATACACCATTGAATAACCCTTGAAGTTTGAAGACTGTAGAAAAAATGTAGATATTTGCAATAACTTCAACAACAAGTGGTATGTGAAGACTAACGTATCCAATTTACTCACGACATTTAACATTCTATTTAATGAGACTATACCGTATGATTTTAGTAGATTTAATATTGCAACAAAAAGAAATTTCGCGTTCTAGATTTTCTTGGTTAAATTCTCGAAATATGATTCAAGCAATAGATGTTCACAGATCTTTAGCAATCTTAGTTAGAACAATTTGTTATTCACAAACTATTTTTGTTTTAAGTTGATCATTTGGAAATTTCCCAAGCAACAGTGCATATTGTCTATAGATATTTGAAACGTTTCAAATCAATTTTGAGATATTGAGAACTACTTGGGTCAAGGTACACATACTTGTATGTAAAACCTTAATCAGTCTGAATTCCACAGACTGTAGAGGTTTGTAAACCAGTTTGAAAACCCTTTACATCTGATTAACAAAACAAGGGGTATGTTTGCAAACCTCTTTAATCTGATTTCACGAACCTCCAAATCCTTGGGCCTTAATTCGCGAACTACTAGTGGTTTTGCAAACCTATATGGTTCTAGTTTTAGCAGAAGTACATGAACTATTCTATATGACTATATTCGTTTTTTCTAAAACTCTCACAACACTTATAAGAAAACTTTGTTTACGTAATCACTTTGTGCTTGTGGATCATTGGTTAGTCTTGAGTGTTATTGGACACCCCTAGTTCTTTAAAGTTCAAAGGCTACTTAGCCACTATGAACCATCATTGTGCACGGTTCTAGAACACTGGACCATAACGCGTATTCTCCCATGTAATTTAAAAGAAAACGTCATGAATTCCTAATAAGAATTTCATCTAAACTGATAAAGTGTTTGATTGAATTCCAAGCAACCCTAGATTAAAATCAAAGCTACTTGAAGTCTTCAAAATCTATAAATAGGCAGGATCTTGCAATATGATTTCTTAATCATTGGTACTTTTGTGTTCTAGTTGTTAAGCTAGAGTCGTCCTCTAAAACCTAGGTTTCCTTTGAAAAACATAATTAGGTTACATATTTGAAGACTTCACTTAGGGATTCGTGAAGCCTAATCATGACATGTTTTACCTGATAGTCCTGTTAGAGCACTGATCGGTCGAACTCGCATGCGTTGCTATCTCAAGCATGTTTGTCAATGTTAGTGATCAAAACTATAAGTCTTGATTTCTAGCCTATTTATAGATGTCTCGGACTAGGACATATATAGTGTAGTTGAGCTTAGACTTCACGGCGTTCATCATTTGAAGACGAAGAGATACTAAGGGGAGCTTGTGGAACTTCATCAACAAAAGGTATGTGAAGACTGAAACTCATCTATCACTTGGAAAGTCTATTTCTACTCTATCTTATATATTGAGACATAAGTCGTATTACGATATAGTTTTCTATATACACATTTGAGATTTCGAGCTGAGTTTATCTCGCTTACATATTTCTCGAAATATGTGTTGGCAAGCTTTCGCTTCGATCAAGTTCATCTTATATCATGTGAAAATTGCCGAGTAACATCTTGCATGGTTTGTGTGATACAATCATTTGGTGTAGTCTTGGAATGTTTAGTTATGATTATTTCAATATCTTGAAAATTGCTTTGATGCAAATAGTGTGTGAAAACGGCTATTGTCATCCTCTAAGAAAGTTTCAATGACTGAAATAAAGAGCTTAGAATCATGTAATCATGTTTGGATATAAACATAGTGTGTTATCACATTTGTGTGTAAGTCCAAAATCGGGAACCTGAAGTATGCGTACACGTACGCGTACTGGCGGTTGTTGGATGTATGGGAAAGTATGTACGCATACTGGCGGAAGTTTCACGTCCGTGAATTTATGTTGTAGTTTGGAATGTAAATTGGTATGCGCACCCGTACGCGTACTGGCGTAACCAAACTCGGTCCCGCTACTTAAGTATGCGTACACGTTTGCATACTTGAGTTGGTTACTTTCTAAAATCGGTTATGTACATGAACTTAAACATTTATATAATAAGGAATGCAATCTTTGCAAACCGTGTCTATAATTTTCATGAATTGATTCGAGTGAATCAAACTGATTTTGCTTCAATTGTGTTATTGTATACTTCTATGATAATATAGCAATTGAACGGCTCTTTAACTAGTTTCATTTGAGTCATTTGAACTAGTTATGGTAAAGATGAATAAGGTTGATCCAACATGGTGTACACATTTGGGTACGGTTACATAAACCTAAATGAGGGTACATTTCATTTGTGTGTAACAAGCTAAGTTCGATCTAATGGTTGAAAGATATTAGCTTGGTTGAATCAGGCTTTTCATCTAACAGTGAATATTGAATGCTTTTTTACCAAGGTAACTTGGATTGCAAACCCTGATTTGAAAACTATATAAAGGAGAACTCTAGCAACTGGGAAACCTAATTCCCACACCTCATGTGTGTTAATAGTTGCATAAACTAGAGTCGATTCTCCTTTAACCTTAGGTTTCTTTGAGACCCTGTAGGTTAATGACTTCAAAGACTTCATTGGGATTGTGAAGCCAGACCTAACAATTTTATTTGTAGTTGCGTGTTCTGAACTTCCCCGATTCTATCGTTTGAGTACTATCTTCTCTAAGATTTTCTCGAGATTTAATCTCCGATAGGCAAGATAAAAAGTAATCACAAACACCTTTGTCTCATCGTTTGTGATTCCACAATATCTAGTTTCGCCATCATACGATTTAGATTATTATGAGGTGATTGATAATACTTGTCTGTTCTTCGGTAATATAAGACTGGTTTATCAATTGGTTCCTGTTCACCTTGATTTATCGAAAGACGGAACAAAAACTCTTGGGTATTTCTATGGGAGACAGATTTATTCAATCTATAGACTTTTCTGTGTGAGACAGATTTGTTTATCAAGTCTTCGACTTTGGGTCGCATCAACTCTTAGTTGTGGGTGAGATCAGCTAAGGGAATCAAGTGCGTAGTATCCTACTGGGATCAGAGATATAAGGAACACAACTGTACCTTGAATCATTGTGAGATTGATTAGGGTTCAACTACAGTCCATCCCGAAGTTCATTGGTAGTAGGCTAGTGTATGTAGCGGATTAATACAGTGTGGTGTTCAAACTGGACTAGGTCCCGGGTTTTTTCTGCATTTGCGGTTTTCCTCGTTAACAAAATTCTAGTGTCTGTGTTATTTCTTTTCCGCATTATATTTTGTTATACAATTGAAATATCACAGGTTGTTCGTTAAGATCAATCAATTAGATAATCCAACCTTTGGTTGTTGATTTAAATTGATTGACACTTGAACATTGGTCTTTGGTACCGTTCAAGTTGTTTCACATAATAATCAGGCTCGCGGATTTCTATTTGTTTTATTTGCTGATTACATTGTGAAACATAGATATATAAACTCTTTGATATCATTTTCTCTAGATTGAGTCTGACTGTCTAGTTGATTCTCTAGAAATTATATTGGAGTAAGTCCTCTCAGATTGCCAAACGAATTGTTGGGTGTGGTTGTTAGACCCCCGCATTTTCAATTGGTATCAGAGCAGGCAAACACTATAAACCTAATAAGTTTGTGTTTGACTGATCCCTAAGGTTTATCCTCATGGGAAATTTCCTTGGGAAACTTGCTCTTGGCATCTGTAACGCATGCCAGAATTCCTTAAAGATTGTTCAGAGATTATTATCATCTAGACGTTTGGGTCCTTATGATGATCTCATTTCATCTAAGACTTTGGATAACTTAGATGATGAGAAACAATCTAGAAGAAAAATTTATTCTATGAAAGGGAGGATGATAAAACGTTCGTTAAGATCAAAGATATGGAATCTCACTAGATTAACTATTAATCTTTTTGAGGAATACTATCGTGGTGGATCAATTGACAAAGATCTATTCAGAGCATTTGAAAACATTTTTAGATTCTTAGAAAAACTTATTTCGATTAAGAATAAGAATCTCTCTGATAAAAGTTCTGTACATGTCAAATCATGCAATCATGAAGTACGAACTAAACATGTTGTCAACACAAGAATGTCCAATAAACGGGTTCGTGTGTGTTTGATACAGGTTCAAGTTATCGGAAAAATCTCCTTTCTAGTCATATGAAAAGGAAGTTAAAAAGCTTTGTTAACCCTGATTATCATCATTACTATAATTATATCACTGGTACTGTTCACGAATACCAACCGGAAATGTTGCATGAGGGTCTCTCTGCACATCTTGAAACTTGGTAACTTGTTTGGCATTACCCCACTTGTATATATCGTGAGATGGGGAAAGAAACGGTTTGATTTGTTTATACTTGGGTTAATGTTTTGTTTTTTCCTCCTCGGGATAATTTTAAAATAGCTTTCTATTGCACCGTCTTTTCGTACGACTGTGTGCTTTCACGTGTTGCATAACCTTGGTGTTTTGAACATCTAAAAAATCCTACATTCCTTTTGTGGGTCGAGGTTCAGAAACGGGTCCAAGCCCATCCTTTGGTATATAAAGGAGCGGTACACGTACCTTCTTCATTCCTTCATCTTGTCAGCGTACGTGAATGTTCTAGGGTTCATGTATTTTCTCCATTAAATCTTCTTTGGAGGAAAAAAAAAAGGTGTTCAAGGTTCACTCAAAGTAAGTGTTTTCTTCCTGCTTTCCTTTCAATTTCTAGATCTCATGATGAATTTCAAGGTTTCAAAAGGAGTTTTAAAAAACTTGAGCTTTTCATCTTCTAGCATGAATTTTCCTATAGACCAAAATTCTCTTAGGATTAGATTTGTCAATGATTCTTGTGCTAGGGTTTTTGAAAGGATTTCATCTAATGGATTTATTCGAGAAAAGAAATTGGACTTCATTAGTGGACATAAAGAGCCTGGCATTTTTAGGGGCGACCCCGAAAGAATTAGGGGCGACACTAAAAGACAAAAAAGGTCACCCAAACGTAATTCTAAGCTACCCCTTATCTTCGATTTTTCGAAATGGCCAACATGCCCTTATATAATCGGTAGCCAACACCATAATCGGTAGGTTAAAGGTGAATCGGTAGGTTAAATTGAAAATATACCTACCGATTGTTGTGTAGATACTTCGGCTAATAATCCCTTTTATAATCGGTAGCTTATCCAACTTGTAAGACTACCGATTATAAGGATCCCCATATTCAGCCTTGGCCAAATTCCATAGGTTTTGAGGGGTGCAGAGCCAGCCATAACCACTTGGTTCGTGTTTTGGATGCAGCGTTAATCGGGAGCCTAATAGGTTCCACAACCTACCGATTATAGGTTGCCCCAAATTTAGTTTTCTAAAATCCTTCACGTGATGAATTTTGAAATCTACTATAATCGGTAGGGTATATAATTATATAACCCACCGATTATAACGAGCCCCGGATCCAACCTTTGCCATATTTCATAGGTTTTGAGTGTACACAGCCAGCCACAACCACTTGGTTCGCGTTTTGGATGCAGCATTAATCGGGAGTTAAATATATTACCAAACCATCCGATTATGGGTTGCCCCAAAATGAGTTTTTTCTAAAATCCTTCATGTGATGAATTTTGAAATATACCATAATCGGTAGTCTATTCAACTGAACAACCTACCGATTATAATGAGCCCCAGATCGAACCCTTGCCAAATTCCATTGGTTCCGAGGGTACAGGGCCATGCATAACCATGTGGTTCGTGATTTGGATGTAGCCATAATCGTACGGATACAGTTGCCCCAAATTTTTTTGGGGCAACTGTATAATCGGTAGTCAAATGAAGTATTTGAACTTCCGATTATACAGTTGCCCCAAATTTTGTTTTGCAGAAATGTCATTTTTTTCGAATTTGAGAACTATATTAATCGGTAGCTAATAACCTACCGATTATACAGTTGCCCCAAATTTTGTTTTTGCAGAAATGTCATTTTTTTCGAATTTGGGAACTAGAATAATCGGTAGTTAATAAGACTTCCGATTATACAGTTGCCCCAAATTTCTTTCTTGGCGAAATCACCAATTTTGGGAATTTAGGATCTACTATAATCGGTAGTCTCGTGAGGTTATTTCCCTTCCGATTGTTATATAAGCCAGATGCGTGTTTGGCACAAAATCGATAATAATCGGTAGTATAACATACTTACTAAGCTTCCGATTTAGTTATAATAATCGGGCACTAAATATCTTCCGATTGTGTAAGGGCATTAACGTATTCTCCGCGTTTTTGGACATCCCTTAACGGTGTATATGGGTTGGGAATAAAAAAGTCGCCCCTAATTCTTTCGGGGTCGCCCCTAAAAGTGCCAGGATAAAGAGGATCTAATTTTCTTTGAAAAATTCAAGCTTGGAAATATTTTTGATGGTCTTGGTGAAGGTTTTGACACTCTTACAAGAATATCCTATGCTAACATCTATGATGTTAATCATGACGACATAGAATTCAAGACCATGGTTAATAGACAAAGGATTCATGTATCTAGAGAGTTGATTTCAAAGATTACTAATATTCCCCTTGGTAATTTTCTTCTTCCAAGACCTAGTCATGAACGACCCTCTTATGAAGCCATCTCTATTGGTCTATGTGGTAAGAGTGTTGGACGGAATGAAGGAAAATTTCCTACTAATAATGTTAGTCTTGCCTTGATGTCCTTTGGTAAACTTGGTATATCTAATCTTTGTCCCTCAACGATTGAGAATTCTCGTTGGAGTCGTGAGTTTGCGGAATTGGTTTATTATCTTGTGTTGGAAACTCAAGGTATCGACATTTGTGGGTTCATCATATATCAAATGTTGTCGATGACGTCTTCCAACAAGAAGCTAGGATTTCCTTGCTTGATTGGGCGAATTTGTCGCAATTTCTCTATAGATCTGATTGGGAACTCTATTGGTACTCCCAAGCTAGTTCGCCCTTGCACCTTCAATCGTATGAAGGAAAATGCTTGCAAGAGACAAAGAAGCAACACACTTGATGACTCATGTGATTCCTCCTCCATGAATCTTCTTCATCAAATTCACAAATATGTTTGCAAGATTAGTGCCAAAGTAAGGTGTGTTCAAGAACAATTACTTGTAATTGCTACTAAGTTTCCGGATATCAAGGATGACATGGATAGGATTCAAGCAACTCTTATGGTTTCCAATGATGAAGATGACGACTAGTCTTTCCATGTCTTATCGCTTGTGATCGCTCTTTTGTCTTTAGAGTTGTTTAAGTTCTTTGTTTGTCTAGGAAACTTCTTTTGAGAATTTATTTCTTTTTGTTAGAAGGATACTAGGGTTTGGAATAGCCATTATTGTGAGTATGCATAGCTATTTCCAACATTTTCATCTTCAATATTTTTAGATTTATTTATTTAAATTCTAAGCTTTTGGAAGATGATTTTT
Source organism: Papaver armeniacum (assembly GCA_023531295.1). Lineage (NCBI taxonomy): Eukaryota > Viridiplantae > Streptophyta > Magnoliopsida > Ranunculales > Papaveraceae > Papaver > Papaver armeniacum. The sequence continues at coordinate 49,456 of JAJJWW010016970.1, read as the reverse complement.
GCAATTTTAATCTTTATGATTTTATATATTGCAAACTGTTATGGGATATGTTGTTTACGTCCGTGAACCTGTGACTGTCCATACATGTTCAAAAGTTATCTCTATTGTGTCAGTATGAAAGTATTGATAAAAGATAGAATGAACTTTTGACAAACAAAAGTTAAAGCCTTTTATGTCATTATGCAAATATTGATGGAAGAAAGGATTACAAGGATTAAGTCTGTCATATGTTATTGTGCAAATAGTGATGAAAATAGAATGAATCCTTGTTTATTCCGCAGTATTGGTCGAACTCCGATCTACATTTTTTGTGCATATACGGTGTTGCTCCGTAAGTTTTCTTATGACGAGCATGGCCAATTGAATTGATCATTTTTTGTGGTTGATTCAATTGAGATTTTTGGATTCAAATCCATGTTTTCATGTGATTTGGTTATATCCAAAGAAATCCATCTTTTCTTGTAAAAGCAAGGTCGCCTTTGTTGTTCTTTCGGGAATGAAATTTTATGGGGGAGAGTTCTTTTTGAATTTGTGCTTTATTGACAAATCTTTGTGGGGAGTGCGGCTGTGGAATATTATAGGGGTTATCTTGTATCTTTATAAACTCCTTGATGAATGCATTTAGCTTCGGCTTTATGATTGCATCTAAATAAGTTGGTATGTTATTCTGTTTTGGTCATGAAGTATCTCTGAGAAAATTTCATGAGGATCCTACTAGTTTTCGTACCTTTGCCAATTTATATTGACAAAAAGGGGGAGAAATTAATGTTTAGTTTCATACTACAAATACATATGGTTTACGGATCATTATGTAGGGGGGAGTGGTTTTCATGTCGAGATGAAGTATTGACTAAGGGGGAGTGATACATATCACCATAGTATTGTTGTCAAAGTTGTGATACAATTGAACTTTGATGCTGTGTAATAATACTATGACACTGTATAACAATGATCGAGAGCATTTGTTTTGTCATTGTTATCGCTACGGATCTTCAACAACTATGATGATGAGTTGAACACGTTTAGAATGATGGAGTACATGGAAGTGACGTAGATTTCGAGTCGTGTTGAAGATGCCAAGGAGATCAAGAATTTGGATGAGAAGCTACAAAGTCTTATTTATTTTGTAATCCATATGTATTGATAGTTTTGTCACTAAAATTGACAAAGGGGGAGATTGTTAGAGCACTGCTCGGTCGAACTCGCATGTGCTGCTATCTCAAGCATGTTTGTCAATGTTAGTGATCAAAACTATAAGTCTTGATTTCTAGCCTATTTTTAGATGTCTCGGACTAGGACATAGATTGTGTAGTTGATCTTAGACTTCACGGCGTTCATCATTTGAAGACGAAGAGCTAATAAGGGGAGCTTGTGGAACTTCATCAACAAACGGTATATGAAGACTGAAACTCATCTATCACTTGGAAAGTCTATTTCTACTCTATCTTCTATATTGAGACATAAGTCGTATTACGATATAGTTTTCAATATACACTTTAAGATTTCGAGCTGAGTTTATCTCGCTTACATATTTCTCGAAATATGTGTTGGCAAGCTTTCGCTTCGATCAAGTTCATCTTATATTATGTGAAAATTGCCGAGTAGCATCTTACATGGTTTGTGTGATACAATCATTTGGTGTATTCTTGGAATGTTTCGTTACGATTATTTCAATATATCTTAAAATATTGCTTTGATGCTAATAGTGTGTGAAAACGGCTATTGTCACCCTCTAAGAAAGTTTCAATGATTGAAATAACGAGTTTAGAATCATGTAACCATGTTTGGATATAAACATAGTGTGTTATCACATTTGTGTGTAAGTCCAAAACCGGGAACCTGAAGTATGCGTACACGTACGCGTACTGGCGGTTGTTTGATGTCTGGGCAAGTATGCGTACCCGTACGTATACTGGCGGAAGTCTCACGTTCGTGAATTTCTGCTGGAGTTTGGAATGTAAATTCGTATGTGCACCCGTACGCGTACTGGCGCAACCAAACTCGGTCCAGCTACTTAAGTATGTGTACCCGTTTGCATACTTGAGTTGGTTACTTTCTAAAATCGGTTATGCACATGAACTTAAACATTTATATAATAAGGAATGCAATCTTTGCAAACCGTGTCTATAATGTTCATTAATTGATTCGAGTGAATCAAACCGATTTTGCTTCAATTGTGTTCTTGTATACTTCTATGAGAATATAGCAATTGAACGGCTCTTTAACTAGTTTCATTTGAGTCATTTGAACTAGTTATGGTAAAGATGAATAAGGTTTATATGAGAGTAATCATATGGCTAACTTCGGTTAACTATTTGTGAGCCAACGTGGTGTACACGTTTAGGTACGGTTACATAAACTTAAATGAGGGTACATTTCATTTGTGTGTAACAAGCTAAGTTCGATTTAACGGTTGAAAGATATTAGCTTGGTTGAATCAGGTTTTTCATCTAACGGTGAATATTGAATGTTTTTTTACCAAGGTAACTTGGATTGCAAACCCTGATTTGAAAACTATATAAAGGAGAACTCTAGTAACTGGGAAACCTAATTCCCATACCCCATGTGTGTTACTAGTTGCATAAACTAGAGTCGGTTCTCCTTTAACCTTAGGTTTTTTCGAGACCTTGTAGGTTAACGAATTCAAAGACTTCATTGGGATTGTGAAACCAGACCCAACTATTTTCTTTGTAGTTGTGTGTTCTGATCTTGCCCGATTTTATCGTTTGAGTACTATCTTCTCTAAGATTTGCTCGAGATTTAATCTCTGATAGGCAAGATAAAAAGTAATCACAAACACCTTCGTCTCATCGTTTGTGATTCCACAATATCTAGTTTCGCCATTATACGATTTAGATTATTGTGAGGTGATTGATAATACTAGGCAGTTCTTCGGGAATATAAGACCGGTTTATCAATTGGTTCATGTTCACCTTGATTTATCAAAAGACGGTACAAAAACTCTTGGGTATTTCTGTGGGAAGACAGATTTATTTAATCTATAGACTTTTTTGTGTGAGACAGATTTGTTTATCAAGTCTTCGACTTTAGGTCTTAGCAACTCTTAGTTGTGGGTGAAATCAGCTAAAGGAATCAAGTGCGTAGTATCCTGCTGGGATCAGAGACGTAAGGAATACAACTGTACCTTGAATCAGTGTGAGATTGATTAGGGTTCAACTACAGTCCAGTCCGAAGTTTATTGGTAGTAGGCTAGTGTATGTAGTGGATTAATACATCGTGGTGTTCAAACTGGACTAGGTCCCGGGGGTTTTCTGCATTTGCGGTTTTCCTCGTTAACAAAATTCTGGTGTCTGTGTTATTTCTTTTCAGCATTATATTTTGTTATATAATTGAAATATCACAGGTTGTGCGTTAAGATCAATCAATTAGATAATCCAACATTTGGTTGTTGATTTAAATTGATTGACACTTGAATATTGGTCTTTGGTACCGTTCAAGTTGTTTCACATAATAATTAGGCTCACAGATTTCTATTTGTTTGATTTGCTGATTACATTGTGAAACAGAGATATATAAACTCTTTGATATACTTTTCTCTAGATTGAGTCTGATTGTCTAGTTGATTCTCTAGAAACTATATTGGAGTAAGTCCTCTCAGATTGCCAAACGAATTGTTGGGTGTGGTCGTTAGACCCCCCCCGCATTTCAAGTCCTTGAATCGATCATGTTCTTATTGATCCTTGAGGTTTTCATAATCTTGGATCGAGAACGAGATATATATAAATCACAAAGTTCTCTTCGTTTCGACTTTGTGATTCCTCAAGATGGATATCTAAACTCTTATTTAATTTATTTGATTGTTCTTAGATGGCCAGTAATCCAGGCTTCTCAGCTAACTAAGTGTAAGTATTCCGGATTCATGAGGTTTTCTAGACTTCGTTTACTGTAAACAGATTTTTAAACCTAGATTGAAATATATCAAAAGGGAAGTCAAATAGGCTTGTTTGTTAGAGGAAGATTGGTATTAAGAATCTTCACTGATGTTCAAGTAACTCTTAGGTTGTAAAGGACGTCACCTAAGGGAATCATGTACATAGAACCTTGCGAGTTTCAAGGGACGTAAGGAACACGATTGCAGCTTGAAGGGTTAGTTCCGTCTCAACTACATTCTGGTACGAAGTCTGATAGTATAGTATGGTGTTTAAAGCTGGATGAGGTACCGGGGTTTTTCTGCAGGTGCAGTTTTCCTCGTTAACAAAACTTCCGGTATCCTGTGTTTTTTTTTTATATTGTTTATCTTTATAATAGGAATATCACAAGCAGTACGTAATCAATCTAGATAGTTTAAGTTCTTATTATTTGAGATCAAAAACAAGACTTGTTCTTGTTGAATTTATATCTAAAAAGATAGATTACAAGTTTCATACTTGTTAGAATTCAGATCCTCTTAGTTCGGATACGACAAGATTGATCTTGGATATTGATTTTTGAGATCGTCCAAGAATTATTCTGCATGATCAAGTTCACGGACCTTTGGTCTATACATATTGATAGTGGAAGAGAAAAAACTAAAACTCTATTATACAATCTTCTTCAAGGGTCTTTGTTTTGACTGTTGTGATTGTGTTAGGTCTTGTCCATAGTACATGTTGCCGAACGAAAAAGTTGGTGTTGTACTTGGTACCATATCATTTTCAATTGATATTAGAGCAGGTAAACACGGTTAGATCTAATGAGTTATCTCTCAGGAAATTCAACCTTTTTAGGAACCCGACGGAGCATATCTCCAAATAATCCCAGAAGACAGTTGCACAACAAGTTCATTAACTCTCATGATAAACTTATTCCAAGAACTATGAGTGCAATTGCTGAACTATGAGACAAATAGGTATACTTTTAGAAAACAAACCGGTTCTTTGAATAACACTTCTTCAGTGACTCATCATCACAACTGCATTGTCTCACACTGATAGAAACCTCCAGAAGATTAAAAAGAGGGTAGATCACACACTTCAAGATTTTTTTTAATAAAAATATTAAAAATATATATAAAAAAATTTTGAATATAAATCTCTTATCAACCAGTTGAGACGTGGCATCAAAAAGGTGAAGAAGATGGCTATTTCAGGTAACTACGCTTACTATCCTAACTATAGTCCTTCTACATAGTCAAATAGGATTAAGGTTGCTACTATAAAATTCAAGCAAAAATCTAAAGCAAAAGATCTCGAAGTATTTGGTGAGCTATTACATGCTCATCACAACACAACCTGACTGGATTATCATGTGCATCCTCCTTCTTATATTGAATAGTAGGAACACTCATTAAATACATGGTAGAGTTTATCTTTCCTATAGTGATAGGATGTGATCATATCTGTACTTAAATTATTTTTCATAAGTATATATTTAGTCAATGCCATGATGTTTTACGAAGACAAAAATTGTTATCTTCATTTGTTGAGCCTCTGCTCCAAGACATGTATATCTCCATTTGTTGAGCCTCTGCTCCAAGAGATCTACCCATCTTCAACCGGTTATGTGATCAGCTGATTGGAATGTAAAAAGTAGGGGGTACCAAGTACACCACCAACTTTTTTGTTCGACAACCTATATGGACAAAACCTAATGCAATCATTAGTAGGTCAAAACAAAACCCTTATAGAATATTTTATATAACGTTTTTCTCTTTCTCTTCCATTATCGATATCCAAGATCAATCCAGTCATATCCGAATTCTAAGAAGTACGAAACTTGTAATCTATCTTTCAAGGTATGAATTCAACAAGAACAAGTCTTATTATTGATCTCTAATAAGAAGGAATTAAAATATCTAGATTGATTTAGGTACTATTTGTGTTATTATAAAGATAAATAATAGAATGCGAAAAAGAAAAAAATACAAGACACCAGAAATTTTGTTAACGAGGAAAACTGCAGCTGTAGAAAACCCCGTGACCTTGTCTAGATTTGAACACCATACTGTATTAAACCGCTAGAAAGACTAGCCTACTATCAGACTTCAGACTGGTGATGAATATGCAGATAAATGAATGAATGTAAGATGAAATATGAAATATGCAGAGAAGGAGTTGTGTAATGCCTAAGTTTGCTGCTGGAATTTGCACTATTAGTTCCACAAAGCTGACAGGCTTGGGCCATTACAAACCAGTTAGATGAGTTAGACCAGCTGACTCGGTGCTGACTCTGTAGACCTAAACTACTTTGAGTGGCGATATTTTTCTGGTCACCTGAAGCTAATTTCCGACGAAATTTCATGCCAAATTCCAACCACTTTTTTGAATTCCAGAGAAACTTAGGGTTTGGATAACTATCTAAAATATAGTTTGGTTAATATGAAAAATTCACAAGATGTCGACATAATATTTTGAGCATGTGTTGAACTCTTATTACTTAATGTTCAAGTATTTTCCTTGATACTCAAGGTGAGATCCTAAACCGAATGTTTTCATAAAATCTTATTTGATATTCGAAATTTATATGTCTTGAATTTCATAGTAATTAAAGCATATCTCTGGTAACTATATTAGTAAAGTATACTTGTACGCTAGATAATATTGAGTTTTCATCCATGAGAGATTTCGGTATATTAGTTGGATTACAGTTGGAATTATACAAAACGGAAAACAGGTATCTATTGCAAATCTTTGAGTATTTTCGGATTTGGAAATTCCTTGGAGTCCAAACTACCTTGGTCATTATAAATATTAAAATTTGTCTTTCTTGCAAACTTACCATGTGACATACGTACTTCATTTTGTAATTGGTGTGAGGTAAGGCCACTAGCAGTATTCTTGTAATATTCATTGGATAGGAAAGTATCATAACTAGATGAAATATCTTATGTGTGCTTCGTTTAAAGACTTCTTTGGGATCAAGAAGCATCTAGCAGTACCGTTAGCGGGAAACTAGAATCATATTATTATTTTAGTTTTCGATTATTGATTTGATTTACTAACGGTATAGTTCAACCTTGATGTTACCTAGTTTATTTATTCCATGATCATTCTCTTCTGTTATAAGGTAAATCGAACTAGATCAAGGATCGACGATTTTGGATCTGCTTTATTGATTCAAGATATGAAGATAAGACTTGTGATCATCCATTGTTAACATACTTCATTTTGTGCATGATCGATCATAAGGGAATTAAGTTATTTGTGCAGGTACTTTGAAGACCAGAAGATTTACTTTTTGGTATTATAATCTTTGTGATACTTCGTACATATTTGATTGACTGAAATCGGACAAGCTCGTTTATATTGATAAACCTTTTATAGCTTGTTGTATACATCAATAATCTATCACTTGGTGTTTCTTTTTAAGAACCGAAGTTGATAGATTTTGTCATTTTGAACTAAGATTGATTATCTTTGATAATATTTGTATCTTAGTTGATCTAACCGATACAAAGGAGTTTATATTGATTAAACGGAAAAACCTTTGTAACTCACTATATCTTTGATTAACTTGTTGTCTAGGATATTTATAAAGTGATTACTGAAACAAATTACTCATTTACTGTTTCATAATACGATCGAAAGGTTTTGAGTGATAGAAGTATTCACAACAGGTGAAGCGACTTAGGATAATGAAATTTATCTTAGGAATCACGTGCGTATACCAAATTGGTAGTAGTCACAGGGATTCTGAAGGATTTTAGTAACTTAGAGTTAGTTTACTTGGTCTCAACTATACGAAGTTGGTTGTAATCTTTGTACAACGAATTAATTCTAAGAGTATTCAAAACTAGACTAGGTCCTGAGGTTTTTCTGCATTTACGGTTTCCTCGTTAACAAAATCTTGTGTGTGCTTTTACTTTACTTTACTTTCCGCATCAAAATTATTTTTTTAGTTATAATAAAGTAAACGCACTTGTATGTTAATCAAACACTTGGTTTGATTAGTTGGTTTGGTTCCAGACCTTAATTATATGCCAAGTATGCATCTTGTAGCTGTCATCTTCTTGATAGTTCCTGTGTATATTAGATCACACAAGGTGTGTCTTGAATAATGGATATCTAAAAGATTATGGTATACTTGGTACCCTCATCATTTCAATTGGTATCAAAGCATAGCAAACACGATAAGATATAACAATTTGTGTTTGATGTGATCCAATATGGTAAGACCTGAATCTAAATATGGTTATGGAAGAACCTAAGAATGATTATGTTAACGTATCCATAAGTTGCATATGTTGCTGCATCCACGTCTCATAAATCTCGAGATAAGATAACTAAAAACACATATTATATGTCAGATTCTGATATTGAAAGAGATGCTGAAAAGAGTTGGACAAACTCCTAAATCCCATTAGTATTTTGTCCACCGAGGTTCGAAAATTGAAAAATAAACTAATTCTCTTAGATAAGAGATCAGAGAAAAGGGTATGCAACTGAATAATTTAGCTGAAAATAACATGTCTCTCTTAGTTAAAGTAGAAGTTCTTGATAAAACTCATACTAATTTTTTTTTCTTCGAAAAAAGACAGTGACTAGTGCATCTGTTATATTTCTTTTGATGAAGAAAGTCCATTGATCCATCGGTTATGATCGTTTTGTTTTAAATGGATTGGCATCACCTCCGCCAAAACCGATATCCCCCTTTATAAATTATGTATAAAATCATCGCATGACTTTATCGGATGGTGACAATAAGCTTATGTCACATCTGAAACATATCATAATTGTCTTGATAAAGGTTTACAAACTGTTAGATTCATCAAGTCAGAAGAAAATCTTGGAATTCCTTTATTTACTGCTACTGTTGATCATTCGATATCTAGTTCAAAGGGAACTTCGAATCGATCTTGAACGGAAGATCAATTGATAAGCTAGTGCTACTTCAAAATACTCTTGTGAAAGTGTTAAAAGATGTATCTGAAAGATTATTCTGCAGTATACAAAGTATCCAAGTCTGAGATGAAACCCATCAACTCTAAAGATCATGTCAAAATAATTGATTATATCTTATGATAAAAGATTGCTCCACACTCATGTCAGAACAACTATAATTCACATGAAGGCTTATCTCCTATGGAGAACATCCACAAGATTTGCATACTCTCTTAAACTAATACTATACTATAGAGATATATTAGAAAATTTTCATTAAGTAATTGTCAATATGTCACTAAAAACCCGGACTCTTTTCCAATTTTCCCATATAAATTTCCAAATTTACGTTTGATTTAGTATTTGATCAGACTTTCTTTGAATGGAAGCCTAATGAAACAGCATATATTACATATTTTTCTAACTATCATTGGAGATGCTCTTAAAACTCCATTAAAAATGACTGCATTTCTACATTGGATGTGCGGCTGATTCATAGAGCACCAAAACCATTTTGTGTTATCATTTTTGCAGTCACAATCAGTCATCGGATGAAGAAAAACAGCAAACCAAATGGTTTTAGTGAGATGACAACGATACCCTCAGCAGAAAAATTCCACTCATTGGCCCTACCGTTATACAAAACCGTTAGGATGAGACAAGAATCTTATTTTATCCTAACGACGTTAGAAAAACACCGTTCAAAGCTACTCTGTTTAATCAAGAAGATAAATTTGAAAATTTCATTTACCTCATAAATTAGGTGGGAAACAAACCCTCCACTTTCACTCAATCTCTCTCTGTGTTTACCATTAACAACATAGCTTAGAGAGAGCGAGAGAAGGAGGTAAGCCGTAAGCAAAAACCCGAATCCAATACCAAATCTACCATTTCCCAATCTCATATTTAATATTTTTATTTTTCGAATATTTAAATTATAGAAGAATCTTTCTTCTCCATATATTTAGGGTTTGGGAGAAACTATCTCTAGCCCATTTCTCTTAATTTTAATATATGAAACCCACCATTAAGATACCTTATATATGAAGCCCATCATTAGTTTTATTACTAGTATTTTTACTATAATAGCCTTTGGTAACAGTAATTATCTTAACTTTGAAAAAAGAAATTATCCGAAAAAAACAAGTAATTATCCTAAATTAGTTACCGTGAAAAAAGTTGAAAAAATTGACCAAAATTAGACTACCGTGGAAACGGGCTGCAACCCTTCAGTTTAGGATAATCCCAAAAATGTAGCACACCTAGTTATTATCGTCCTTCTTCTTTCTTCTCTTCCAAATTTCTTTTCACTGTAAAACAGCAGCTCCGGATGAAAAAAAAAGAGGAGCAACATCAACACAAAACGGGAGAAATCACAGTAACAGGATACTTCAGTTGAGTATGATTTAAGCTTGCTAAAGATGTCTCAATAAAAGATACTTTATCACCATCTTGATGTTGTTCCGTTTAAACAAATTTGATTATGATTCAGTCATGCATGTGTGATAATCATGATTAAATGGGTTTTCCGTGATCATATAAGTTTAAATATTTACTGAATTTGGTGATTTAATGTTTGTTATTGTTATATGTCATTACTGGGACAGTTTGGCTTTGTTCACTGCCAACCAAAATCATCAGATTTTTTTGATCTTGTGTTCTAAATTTTGAATTGGAATAACAGGAGATGGTGAAACATCGTGATAAAGATGCTGGTTGTAACGACTCCAGTGATAACGATTATTTTGTGAAGCCGCATAAGAAAATGAAAACGAGTAAGAAAACTGGAAAACCAAAAGTAAGTAAGGAATGTGCTGAAACCGGCAAAAACAAAGGCAATAAATCGGGTAAGGTACTCGCATTCGTTAGACAGATGTGAATTGAATGATGAATTGAGATAAATTGTATGAAACATGATGACTGGTGTGATAATTGAATTTTTTAGAGTTTTGAATACGTGAAAAATTGTGTTTTCCAAAATCACAAAGAATTTTCATGTTCATTTACTAGTTTCTTAGATTATGTTCATTTCATTTACTTAATGCCTTGAAAATTAGAGTTTTCCACCTTAATTGACATATAAAATGAGCAAAATATACATATTCCTATGATTACGCCGTGAAAATATATTTTCTTGTTATTGAAGATGTGATAGTTAACTTTATCATCAACTTAATAAATCCAATTTATGATGTTAGTACTTAATATGATTCAGTCATGCATGTGTGATTATCATGATTAAATGGGTTTTCCGTGATGCATGGAACTCCCATAAAACATCCAGCAGTTGTTTAATCATGATACTTCAGTTGAGTATGTTTAAATGGGTTTACCTGTATACAAATTCGACAAAACCTTTCAGAGCAAATTTTGGACCATTGTATGACCTATTCCGTGACCTCGAGAATAAGGGGCTACTGCTATCCAAGGAAATGATAGAAGCTCTAGAGGCGACACCATTTCCTGACATGGTTCGTGTGTTTGTAAATAATAAGATTAGCAAAGATGATTTATGTAAGAGTAACCATGGACTGGAAATGCTCATACATACTTTTACTAAAACTGAAGATGGACAGTATGGTTTAAAACTCGTTGAAGGCCATGAATTGTTTATCTCGACACCGGAAGACATGGCCGTCGATCTTGGATTGCAGATACTTGAGAATGGTATTGAGAACAAATTAATAAATGAAAGGAAAGTCACCCCGAGCACAAATGATTTGTGTATAAGATACAAGTTTGGAGAAACATCTCCACCGGTAGTTAGAGTATGCGAAGTTCAAGTAGCTATTTTAGATGCAATCAAAAATGGCAGGGTTGAAGATTTTGTGAGGCTCGTTGTTTTCTACATGTGTCAAACAATTTTTTTCACAAAAACGGGTAATTTTAGTCTTCCATGCAGTTACTTGATTTACGTGAAAAGTCTGGATGTAATCAACAGGATTAGTTGGCCTCATCTTATTCATAATTCCCTGATGGAAAGTATTGAATCAAGCAAAGGGGATGTTAAACGTATCACCGGATGCACTTTCTATCTGCTGGTAAATTTCTTACACTGAACCTATTTTTTTTGTTTTGGAAAATGATCACATATCTGGTTTGTTGTATATGGTTTGAATAGTATTGGTTTGCGGAGCATTCTACATTAGTTCAAAGCAGGGTAGGTGCAGAAACAATAGTTCCCAGATTTGCAAGATGGGATGCTTGGAGTATATCAAACGCTATTATGGTACTCGAAAAACTCCCATATAAATTTTCAGAGGTATAACATGTAACAAAAAAAAAAATCTTTTACTATACCAAACCTTGCCTAAAAAACATCTCTTGAATATTTCCAGATGTTATATACTAACACAAACACTTGTTTGTTAGTTGTAGGCAGGAATATTTGAATTTGGTCATAGTTTAACAATTCCATTGGATGTCGCCGAAAGGAAATTGATAAATCCTATAAAGCAGCTATCAAGGTTGGAAACAGAACAAGAGAAAGTTTTGAATCTGGAGAAGGAGAATATTGCTTTGATTATAGGAAATGAGGAATGGAAAAATACTCAACGTGGAATTTTAGGAAGGTTTCGTAGTGAAAGGAACCGATTGGTAGCAAAGAGTAAACGACTAAAGGTTGATGTTAAGCGTGAAATATATAAGGTCATGGAAGAAACTCTAGATGAAATTTCCAAGAGCTTGGATGAAAAATCAAGGGACTGTGAACAACACTACAAAAACAGGTCTTATTTGTGAGGGTTTTTTAAAGAGGGGCGTCACAAATAAGGGTTATTTGTGAGGGTTTATGTCCAACCGCCACAAATACCTAAGTTAGTCAAAGTCAAAGTCCAATTTGGTCGATTTCTAGGGTCCGACAAACCAAATTTTTCAGCCTTTTATATTTTTTTCTCTTCTTATCTTCTTACAAAACAGATCTGGTTTCCTCTTCTCCTACCTTCTGTTCTTATTCACTGAGAGGTTTGCTTCTCTTACCTTCTCTCCATCTCGTCCATCTCTTCTGTAACCATCACTACTCTTGAGCTTACTCTCATATATTAATGATTTTTTTTCTTTTGCTTAATAAAACTTTTGATGATTTATTTCTTTGTTTTCGCAGGATCTTAAAGAGTCAATCGAAGTTGATTTTTCCCCTCTTTTTTTTGTATCAGTTTTAATTTTCGTTTCTTTGTTTAAGAGATGGTGGAGGTGTTGTTGCTGTTTGAGTTAAGAGGAAGAAGAATCGGGAAGCCAGTGAGTTAGGGTTTTCTGAAGTTGGTTTGTTCTCTGAGTGGTAGAACGAGGATGATATCGAGTTGTAACCACTGAAAATTAAGAGGGTTGTTGATGAATTGATGAGATGAAGCAGTTATGGTGAAGAATCACAAAATCAGGTAAATTAGGGTTCCTCAATTTGAATTTGTTTCTTGTATATTGGATTATAATTGATGAAATCTTAGATGGGTATTGCTTGAATTGAAGTTGTGTTGATTAGGAAGAGTTTAATTTTATTTTCTTTGAGAATTAGGGTTTTCCCCTGTTCTTCCCCAAATCAGTAAATTAAGGTTGGTTGAAAAGGAAAAATGGTTCTGTGGTGAAGGAATTTGAAAATCAGGAATGGGGTTATTAGATTTAATTTCTGTAGTTTAGGGTTTTGGTTGGATAGTGACATAGAAGATGGTTCTAATGGAAGAGAAGCGTGAGAAGATGTTAGAAATATTTTATGATTCACAGGACTTCTATCTTGTCAGTAATCGATTACAATAGTCTAAATTGAGCTCGACCTAGTCTATATTGGATAATCAGATACGTTTTTCGTAGCGTCTATGAACTGTTTGTATAAATGGCTGTGTTGGTATGGGAATTGTTAGGTTATGTGTATATTATGTTGAGTTTCTTTGTTTTTATGGTTGTCTTGCAGCAGAGACACTTATGATGTGTATGTTGCGCTGAATGTGTGTGTCTTGTTCTGTGTCTGTACTGATTTTCAGCTTAAAGAACTGGAGAAGTTGGGTCCTAAGAAGGGAGTTATCAGCCAATCTGTTAAAGATGTTATACAAAGTTTAGTTGATGATGACCTTGTGTTGAAGGATAAAATAGGAAGCTCTGTGAGTACCTGATATTTTCGATATATGATTGTTACTTACTTTAACTTGTTTTGCTATTGTGTATTTGCTCTTAAAGTTATTCTTGATGATGTTCTGTACTTATTTTTCCGGGATTTATGTGTTTCCAGATTTACTTTTGGAGTCTTCCGAGTTGTGCTGGAAATCAGGTGAAAAATGATATTATCGTGTTAGCTTCAGCGTAACTGATATTAATTTTAGTTAATTCTGTCTTCATTGAACTGAAGCTGGTGGTGCTGTGTGTTGTCTTAGGAATGAATCTAGATGTATGCCTAGGATTTTACAGGTTATGAAATGAACTATTACTGGTGCTTGTTTTGTGTTGAGAACGGAAGAGCAAGTGTTTGTGCTTTGGATGCACACAGGTGGTATGACTGAGATGGAGAGTGGGAGCCAATGTGATGAATGGCTTGCGATTGTGTTGTCGTGGCAAACAACAAGATGTGGTGCAGTTGGGTTGCAAGGATTGAGTAAGGATCGCATTCAAGAGCTAAGTGGGTTTATGTGGTTAATTAGCCAGCATTGCAAGTCTGGAGTGCGGGACAAGTGTTGAACCAATGTTAGGGTTGGCATACTAATGCAAGTTTGTGTGACTGCAGAATGAACTTGAGTGGAAGCTTGTATGTTGTTAAAGTCTGCATTGAGTTGGGTTAGAATTGAATTGCAGCAGTTGGTGTTTAACTGATGCTGGTGGTGACTTGGTAAGAAGGCATGATGGAGTTGCAGGTGCAGTTGTGCAAAAGTTGGTTTGAGCAGAAGAATGTAATGGTGCTTGGACAAGAACCACTAGATGCACAGATGATCCATCTTTTGTTATTTTTTTTAGGATATGTAAGTTTCTATGGTGCAACAATGTAAAATTTTGTTATGAATAGTATAAGTTTTTGGTTCAGTGTGATTGATGCAAGTTTTGAAAATCTTTTTAATTTTTATGTGAATGGCTTAAGGTTTCTGAGAATTCTGTAATTCTGAGAAATCTAAAATCCGTCACCGGAGAATAGTAACCGTTGACTGACGTCTCGACGGCGGCAAGAAAACATTTGTGACGGTTGACCAAACGTCACAAATGAGTTCAAACCGTCACAAAAAACATTTGTGACCCCAGTAGTAACGACGGATTTTCGACCGTCACAAATGGGTTTTTGTGACGGTCTTTTTGCTATTTGTGACGGTTTTCTGTTATTTGTGACGGTTTAAAAACCGTCACTAAAGGCCCTCTGTTTTGTAGTGCAAGTGCAAGAGCACGATGATCAACCGCAAAGGATGGAAGCGCCACAAGAGGAGTATGATATAGGTCCAGATGAGTATGGGAGAAAAACACCGGACACGGAATCATCGCATCCGCGTACAGAATTTGGTTAGAATCCCATAATTCATAGATATTTATATTTTTCCACAAAATATTGAATGTGAAATTAAATCTTTTCATATTCTTTAAAAGTGATTTTTTGGATTTTCATTACCATTCGAAGGTGGGAATACAGGTGAAGATGGTTCTGGATTATTCTCACTCGGCCTCACACAGTATTTAAACGAACAAAGATCAGAAGGAGATGGTAACCAATTCGATTGCAAATCACTGATAATTTTACATAGTATTTAATGTTTTAACTTACATGCTTGAAACCCCATACCGTGTTTTATACTTAACTGACAATGTGTGAGATAATTATCACACAGATGTGTCCGAATTTGCTAGTCCGAAAAAAGGACCAAGGATGAAGAAAAACAATGAAGTACATGTCAGCTCATTAGTTAGGGGAGTGAAAACCAGATCATCAAGGCTGGAGAAAAGTAGAGGATCAGATTTTACCCCGGAGGGTCGGGGTAATAAGAAGGAAAGTAAACCTGTACAAACTTACAAGCAATTTGAAAGCTTAAAACTGTACAAACACATGAAAAAGGGTGATATAGAGGCTTTACAACCGTACTTTAAGCGGACAACCCCTTCGTAAGTTTTGTATATATTCCTTATTTTTGGTTTTCAGGTTTTCACATGTCAAATCACTGATTTAAATAATTATTTGGTAGGGATTTTGCTTGGAGATTGTTAGACCATGATGGGGGAGTATCATTCTCCGTATTGGGGGCGCATGTTCAAGATCTTATTGATAATGGCTTTCTTGAGGGCGAGTTACTGGAATACTACATGTACAAGCTTGATTTGAAGCAAAAAGAAGCACAATCTCAAATGCAGGATAGCCAAGCTCCAGGAAAATATGCAAAATCTGTTTTCATGAAGCCGGGAGCACTAGTAAGTAATTCTAATTTTTGTTGAGATGATTGAACAATTAAAAATTTAAGTGAATAGTCGACTAGTTCTTTGTAAGTGATAATTGCATTATTTTAGATATGAAAACAGAACTTGTGGGATCCTGATGGCATGCTCTTACGTCAGAAAAATGATAATGATTATATGTATGTTTAATGCCCTATCTAGTGATACTAACCTTATCTATGTATGTGATTGTTGATAATGACACTTATTATAGGAACTACTGCAATCAAATGATGAAGATGGTGTTAATGAATATATCCGCGACTTCATACTACGTATCCCAGACGATGTGACAGAACTGTTCATACCAATATTTACAAGATCAGCCTCGCACTAGACGCTTCTCCACTTCAATTTCTCTGACCACCGTTGGAAGCACTACAATTCCTTGATGAATTTTTACACCAAAAAGGCATGCAAGACTACTGCGAAACTCATGATGGATGCTTGTATTCTTCCTATATATTAGGCAAAGAAATATGAATCATCGAGCTAGCATCTCGCCAGAGATCGACGAAATTGTGGACGCACCTTTTTCTGAACCTGTTTGTACTCAACAGAAGAAATCTGATTGTCTACTTTTCGTATGCTACTTTATGAAACGTATCATGAGAGGAGAAGATAGTCTCCCTCGGGAAAGAGGCGAAGTGCTACAGAAAATTAAAGAAAAGCGGATCAAGATGGCAGTTAAACTAGTGACTGATATGGATCATAGCAATCTTGCTTAGGATTGTGGTTTTCCTTTTGAATGACAGCACGGTTAAAATAAAGTTTTTAGACTTTTTGTTTTGGTTTAAAAATAAAGATACTTGCATGAACATCAAATGTTGCTGAAGCTTATTTTGCTGTTTTCGGTCCAAGCAATCTCATTATATTTTTTATTCCATAGCATTCTATACTTGCATGTCACTGTAAAAAAACGTGATAGATGTACTTATCCCTTATCATGGATTCATGATAATTACACTTTTCCATGTGCATGGAATTGTGATATATGTACTTATCCATGGTCATAGATATGTGATGAATGTACTTATCCTCTATTATGATGTGATAGAATGATTGGCAGTTAAACTAATGACTGAGAAGGATCCTAGAAATCTTAGTAAGGATTGGCAGATACTTGAAAGAACCTCAAATTTGGATAACCTTATATTAATGTTTTCGGTTCTAGGAATCTCAGTTTTTTTTACTCCATGTAAATCGCTACTTGCATATTAGGTACAAAAACGTGATAGATGTACTTACCCCTGAGCATGGATTTGTGATAAGACATGGAAATGTGATATAAGTACTTATCCATGGTCATAGATATGTGATAAATGTACTTATCCATTATTATTATGTGATAGAATGATGATTCCATTTACTGAAATGTTACCGTCATAGATGATAGTTAGCGTATTTCATAACACCAACATCTTATAACACCAACATCTTAATACTTAATGGATCGTTCATAACACCAACATCTTATTCACAACAAAAGACTTTACTGTTTCTTTACTTTTTTTTTCAAGATATTATTTACGATAAGAATGAAACTAAAAATTACTGATATGATAAATTGATGAAGTAAAAAATGTACTTTGAAATAATCAAAACAACTAAGAATGAAACTAAAAAGGGAAACTAAAAATCAAAGTATAAACCTTTTTCTAAAGCTAAAAAAATAACAAAAAAATCATATCCCAGAAAGATCATGCACTTCCTGATTCGGGCAAGTTCGACTGTTATGATTCGATAGCCTCTTGCAGTTTCCGCATCTTATCTTTATCTTCTCACTCTTCATCTTCACATACTTCGGCTGAAAACGCTCAGTATTTGGACGCCCTGGACCCTTTTTAACAGGAGGAGGAATAACTCGCACATTGTCAGATGACTCATTCTCTTTCTCGGAATCTGGAACAGGATGGATAGCGAAAGAATAAAGAGTTTTGTACCAGCTAGATATGAAATACGGCTGAACAAAGTCATATACTTGTTTTCCAGACAACAATATGCATTGAATAGCATGGCTGCAAGGAAATCCATAAACCTTCCACCTATTGCAAGAACAGTGTAAAGTCTCCAAATTGACAGCATAACGGTGATCTGCAACAACTTCAAACAAAGTATCCCCAGCAGGTATAACAATCCAAGAGTTACCTTCATCGGTAAGTTCTTTTAACTTGTTTTCATAATCCGGAGTCAAGCGACTTGTCATAGTTTCGGAAATCTTATGACGCTTATGAATCAGTTCCATGAGTTTCATTCTAATAGTATTAACGAGAGCTGATACCGGCATCCTCTTCTCATCCTTCACCCAATTATTGATAGATTCAGCCACACTTGAAGCAACCTCATCGTATCTACAACCCTCGAAAAATGCATTAAACCAATGCTCGGGTCCTTGCTTCTCCATCCATCTCACAACGTGGCCACATTCCAAATCAATGAGAGCTTTCACAGCTGTATTATACCCACCTTTATCCAAATTTAAAAAAAATAATCAATAAACGGAGATTGGTCATAACATGGCAAACTCAGGATATAATCTTTACCTTCCGTCAAGGCGTACACATCATGCCTCCAGTGGTTTAGAACATGAGGATACAATTGATCATCTCCGTGGACAAGTATCTTTTGCTTCATGTGGTAATAGCAATAAGAATGGTACGCATCTGGGAAAACTTTAGGAACAACAAACAATAAACCTGTTCCTTGGTCGGAAAGAAAAACCATCTGCCTCCCTTTGACAACCTTTTTTAGATTTTTCAAAAACCAAACCCAGTTTGCACCATCTTCATGAGAGCATATACCATATGCAATAGGATAAAACTCTACAGGTGATAAAAAGTATTGGAATTAGAGAAACGATATGTACCAAAATTTGAAACAATGAAGTGCTATTTGGGTTGTGATAATACAAATGACTATCACCTGTTGTCCCAAAAATGTGATAAATAACATTATCACAATCTTCACAATAATGTGAAAAATCAATTTATCAGTGATTATTAAAAATGACTGGAAATATAAAAAAGTGTGTAAATGGGCTAGAGAAAACCGTACCATCATTGCCATTCTTCGCAGTTGCAGCCATTAAACAACCTTTGAACCTACCGGTAAGGAACGTGGCATCTAAATACAACATTGGATGGCAAAATTCGAAACCCTTGATCAATGCACCATATGCAAGAGTCTTTTGAACTCTTGGGTAGAATCATCATACTGAAAATCGACAACAGAACCTTCATTTGTTTCCTCTACTTTTTTAACATACCACACCAAGTCTGTATAAGCTTTCACATCATCACCATACATATCTTTATGAACCAATTTAATCCCATTGTAAGCTTGCTGATATGGGAGATTTATTTCATAATCAGTCTTGAAATCACTTATAATCTTCTTAGGTGATATCAATGGGTAGTTTCTAACTTGTTCATTGATAACTTGTTTTACAAACTTGGCCGGGACGCATACTTTACTTTCCCTATATCCAGCGCCACAAGTATGATCCTTAACGTATCTCATTACCTGACAAAATCATATAACAGTCAGCATCCCATTGGAAAAAAACAAACTTCACAGCCACTTAAAGATGAAAAAAAAGGAATGACAAAACTTAAAAAAAAAAAAACATAAAGATGAGAAACAAAATACCTCAAAAATTTTATTATCTTTAGTGATCGATTTGGCATGGAACTCCCATAAACATCCAGCAGTTTTCCAATTTTTGCATCTAACGGTATACCTAGAAGGTTCACTCTTTCTTTTCTTGCTATCAGGTTCATGGCCATTCTCAAAACATACCATGGCAACAACATTCCTAACCTCCTGAACACCATTATAAAAGATTTGTCCGACCCCAGTTATTGCTTGTTTCCACAACTTGCTCTTGTTTTGCTTCACACCAGCTTGGGAACCCTCAAAATATTTTTTAGCTCTGGCATCCTTTGAAACTGGAGAAACTACGCGTGGCCCTCTAGCTTGAACTGTGATTGGATTTTTATCCGAACAAGAAGTAGGAATTGGATTTGGGCAGGGTGCAGGCGACATGGGGGTTGAGGGGCAAACAAATCTCTCACAGAAAAGGCTAAAAGTTGCTACACCTCTCATAAAAAATCTTTCAAACACTGCAAGGAGCGCAAAATCAGAATCAACATACACTTGATTGCATTGCCCCTTCAAAACGAAACGTACCGACCAAGGATTCAAAACAGTCCACCGGCCACATACAACAGTCTTCAATGTTTCAATAGTGGTAGATTTCGTCACACGGCAAGGCAACGATTCATCTTCAAAGAGAAAAATAACTTCAACACTCGCCTCCATTCCCTGGTAAAATAAATCAAAACTGGAAAATATCAACTCAATACTGAAAACAACAAACTACAAAGATTATAACTCTAAATAACTCGTGCAAACTACAATTATAAGATACTAACCCTAAAACCCATAAAAACAAACAAAAAACACCACTGTTAATCATGATAACAACTTAACTGATTACAGCAAGTAGGAATAATACATACTCAAAAGAACTCTTCGAACAACTTCCAAATATGAAAGAAAAAGAACGAAGATGAGAAACAAAGATGAGAAGAAACCAAGACCAAACTCTCGTTTTAGTTTTAAGCCAAAACTTGGCAAACAAATATGAGAAACAAACTAACAGTGGTGATAAACTCGCCCAAAACAAAAAACGCCCACTAAAGAAACTAACTCGCACAAAAAACGCCCCCATATGTGTAGCCTCAATACACGCCTATGACTACTCCCACGACTAACTAAAAATTTGTTAAGATAATTATGGTATTTTTATTTTCGTTAAAAATACATAATTAATAAAGGTTAAATTAGTCCTAACCAGATTATGGAAATCTAAAACCAAACTAATTCAAGTAATCTTAACCATTAATCTATTAGATTGGGCTACACATATATGTAATCTTATTGATGGGCTACTTAAAGAGAGATAAACCAAACATGGGCTACACAGAAATTTCCAGTTTAGGGTTTTGTTTCATTTTTCAAAATTTTGAAAATCCATTTAGGGTTTGAAATTTGAGTACTGCCTATTATCAATCTCGTTTTTGTGTTGTATTCGATTTCCATAAACCCTAAAATGAGCAGTCAAGTTATTAATCCACCGAGAAGAAATCATTTGTCTACAAAACGCGGTGGTCCTGGTCCATCTACGGTGAAAAAGGCTGTTTTGACTGACAACGGAAGCGAACAACGAACGGCATCAATGGGAACTCTACGAAACCAACTTCTCCACCTCATCAATCGTAAGTTTATTTATTCCTAAAACCCTATTTCTTTGATTGATTTTAGGGAAAATTAAAAAAATGCCCATGTGGGGAAATGTATTTAAAAAAATGCCCACGTTTTTTTGATAAATAATTTAATTCCCATGCCGTTACGTTTTCCGTCCGGTCCCATTATTTTGGTAAATTGTCGTTTACTTAGTCAATTTCTCGTATAAAGAGATGATATTTTCGTGTGGGAAATTCCAGAGTTGTCCATGATTAATGAACGGCTCAAGATGGGTCGCTTGAATAATGACCGTCGATTCTACATACATGAGTACCCTAATATCAAAACGAGTAGTGCGGCTGTTTTTCCTCTCTCTCTTTCCTTTTCTCCATCTTCTCTTTCTCGATGTCCTTTCTCTGATTTCATTTTTCTTTCGATTCAATCCTTTATGGTGGTGTTAGTGTCGCAACATATGAAGTTTAGGTTTGTAGTATATGGTTTTTTATGGTTTTTGTTTGTTTTTAATTTTGCAAATAAAAACCCTAAAAATCCATTCTAGAAACCATAATTTGGAAAAGATTTGCCGATGCTATGATTGTTTGATTTGAAGGTTTGTTTCTGAGATGATGGTATTGGTAGAAGGAAAGAAAATGAAGAAGACAATTAATTGTTTCTACAACCACATTTTTCTTCTTCATAATTTCATAATCTCTGAAATTGGGAAATAATTTCATAATCTCTGAAATTGGGAAATTTTTTGAGATTTAATCAAACTTGGGTTTAATTCATACAATTGAGGTGATTTTGTGAATGTGGTTTAACTTGATTTTCATTTTTGTTGATTTCATATATTTAATTTGATACGTTTTATTAAGTAGGGTTTCTAATTGGACTAACATGGGGATTTTTGAGTTTCACAGTTCAACGATCATTATTGTTCGTTTAAAGATTACCAAGCAGTTCTTGTTGTAATGTTGATGGTGTATAATGGTTGTTTTGGGTTAGGGATTATCGGGGTTTGCTCGAGTTTTCAAATAATCCGTCGATAATTCAGTGGAGACATGGTACTGCTACAATCATGTTATGGCTGAAGCGTTATGCTACGCACAAGTCACAACAGCTAACTAATAAATTCAGATTGGATGTTTTGATTGTTGGATTTGGTTGGTGAATCTTCATAGCAAGTTCGTGGAAATATCTTTCACGAGTGCTGCTCCGAGTCACGGTAACTATTCCGAGTCACGAGTTGAGTTAACACTAACTTAGGCCGACTCATATAATTTAGGGGCTAGAATGTCATTTGAAAAGTCTGATTTATTGCCACGTATCATGTAACAGCTGTTCGCCGTTTTTTTCAAAAAAACGGGACGGAAAAGGTCAATCCATGGGCATTAAATTAATTATCAAAAAAACGTGGGTATTTTTTTAAATACATTTCCCCACATGGGCATTTTATTAATTTTCCCTTGATTTTATTGTGTTTTGATTGGATTTTGTTTTGTTGATTAAGGTCTGTTGGTGGAGAAAGGACTGTGAAGAAGTTGAGATTGTCGAAAGCGTTAACTATACCTGAAGGAACGACTGTATCTGATGCTTGTCGAAGGATGGCTGCTCGTAGAGTTGATGCAGTTCTTCTTACTGATGCTAATGCTTTACTCTCTGGAATTGTTACTGACAAGGTGGAGAAATGTTTGATTCATTCGGTTTTTTGCTTCATTTTTGCTTGTTTATTTGTTTTTTAATAAGTTTTTTTTTTGGGGTTTAGGATATTGCAACTAGAGTCATTGCTGAAGGGTTAAGGCTGGAACAGACGATAGTTTCCAAAGTAATGACAAGGAGTCCAGTATTTGTGGCATCTGATTCATTAGCTATCGAGGCGTTGCAAAAGATGGTTCAGGGTTAGTATTTCTTTTTGCGAGCTTAAGTTTATGTATATTCTGTATCAACATGAAAGAATATGTTGTTTGATGGCCTTGGTTCTGAAGGTACTAATATTTTCATGACTTGTGATGTGATTGGGTGGCACTTGCTTCATAGCTAGCAGTATATACATAAATCCTGTTGCGTAGTGCAAGTACTGAAGCTCTTCAACTATAGGTCTATGGTCTATGTTATGTTATATGATTTAAACCCTGTGTGGCCTTAAGTCTTCACTGCATCAGTGTCTACTTTCTCACAAGGATATATCTACACTGTTGTCTGTCTAATAATCCAATGTTAACTACGCATTCTGGATTGTTACAATTCTAGCCTCTACCATCTCTCTGCTAAGCTGGGGAGCCTGTCTTATTTGTTATGGTTGAAGACCTCTATATTTCAAATCCTGTTTATTGATTTGGGTTTGGTATCAAATCTTAGTATCAGTGTAGCACTACTTGGAAAACATCTTCTTTGTTCTGCATTTAAGCTTGCTTTCTTTTCTTTCACTTGCTTTTTTCAGGAAAATTCAGGCATCTTCCTGTTGTTGAAAATGGTGAAGTTATTGCACTGTTAGATATTACAAAGTGTCTGTATGATGCTATATCCAGGATGG
The DNA here is from genome assembly GCA_023531295.1 of Papaver armeniacum. Classification (NCBI taxonomy): domain Eukaryota; kingdom Viridiplantae; phylum Streptophyta; class Magnoliopsida; order Ranunculales; family Papaveraceae; genus Papaver; species Papaver armeniacum. The sequence continues at coordinate 25,471 of JAJJWW010016970.1, read as the reverse complement.
AGAAGGCTGCAGAACAAGGTAGTGCAATTGCAGCTGCTGTGGGAGGGGTGGAACGTCAGTGGGGAAAGGATTTATCTGGTTGGTTTTTCTTTGCCAACAATCTTTCATTTGTTTTTGCTGCTGCGTGCTGCTTGATTATTTGCCTAAACCACTTTACTAGTACATGTTTTATGTTTTCAATTTCGGACTCTGTAGTCATATGGATTTCTGATGTGCATTCAACTTTGCAACTTAACCAATCTCCATTACCTTTGTGGTTGTAATTATGGAGAACCCTACAAAAAATGTAGCGTTAAGTCTTAGTTTAAATATGTACGCATTTTAGACGTGATTACGAAATGTCAAACACATTCACCTCGCGAACCTTATAGTCAGATCATCATGCATTGAAAGTGCGTCAATGCTGGGCAAAAAATGTTCCACAGAAAATGCCTGATCATGGCAGCTAGGTGATATAATTCGTAACTTAGTGATGCTGGTCAAGCTAAAATTCTTAAAAGCACACTGCGACGCAGTGTTAGAGAACGGATGAACCAGTACAATTCAGTTGAAACATGTGGAACTTATACACCTGTCTAGCTTTAAAAATAGATTATCTTATTTAACCTAAAGGGTCAGTACCATTCTTTATTAAATTTTTGTTCTACAAAGTATATTCACATAATAAATGGCTACATATATGAAATTGCTAGCTTTATACACATCTCTTTACCAAGTCTTATGTTTTCTACACTTGGGTTGCAGGGCCATATGCTTTTATAGAAACTCTCAGGGAGCGGATGTTTAAGCCTTCATTATCTACCATTATCACTGAAAACACCAAGTAATGCTACTCTTTGTTATGCAGTAGTTTCTTTCTGTATTGTCTAAGCAGTATTATTATTGTTCTTTTTTAATGTATTGCTGTTTTGTTTCACCTGGTTTCATCATCCATAAATTTTTTTCAGGGTTGCAATTGTCTCACCCTCGGATCCTGTTTATGTGGCTGCAAAAAAGATGCGAGATCTTAGAGTCAATTCAGTGATAATCACAACTGGAAACAAACCACAGGGAATACTTACGTACTGTCCTTGTCACTCAATCCACTAATTTTTCATTATTTTTATTTTAAATCGTGTTACTTAAGCAGTTTTTGCTTTATTACTTTGTATTACTTGCAAATCTTATGGTTGGTTTATTACACTGTTGCAGTTCGAAGGATGTGCTTATGCGAGTCGTGGCTCAGAATCTTTCCCCTGAATTGACTCTAGTGGAAAAGGTACTAATGCTTCTACTACATGGTATTGGCGTATTGCCTAGATTGGAATATAAACTTACAGCTTAATGATTTTAGCAAGTCAACAATTTTGGCCAGGTTGTATCTCATTTGGTCAGTAGATAAATTCTGAGAAATGTTCCAAGTATTGCATTTTGATCTGCATAACCTCATTGATATGTATTCCTTTGAAAGATTATGACATCTGACCCTGAATGTGCAACGTTAGAGACAACAATTCTTGATGCATTGCATATAATGCATGATGGCAAGTTTTTACATCTTCCTGTTGTAGATAAAGGTAAGAATTAGTTTCTTAAATTATAGCTGTCTTCTTATTTTGTCTATCTTTTGCATTTTTCAAAATTTAATTATGAATAACAGCTCCCTGTCACACTTTGCAGATGGGTGTGTTGTTGCGTGCATCGATGTTCTGCAGATAACTCATGCTGCAATTTCTATGGTATCGATTTAGTCTTTTTGTTCGTTTCTGCCTTTGTAACGAAACCATCTAAATTCTTGTGACTGTCTATCACAATGCTCATGGCTATTTCTCTTTCAAAATGAAACCTGACTGAAGAGCCCATGTGTCTTAAGGTTCATTTGCCCTGAGCTTTTTAAGTTTAGCTTGTAATTATTTATAAAATGATATTTCGATTTAAGGTTAAAAAAACATAGATCGCATAAGTTATTTTCTTATACTTAAACTCCAAGCTAGCTACATATGGATCTTTTAACAGTTGGAAATCATTCTAAAATGGTAAGCCCCATAGCAATTAATCATGTACTCCTGTAACCGATCAAAATCAAATACAATGTCCATATGTTACAATGGTCATGATACTAGCAGGATGAGGCAATGAAAAGTATGCAATGTATAGGTGACAATACTCAAATAGCTTAAAGGTTGTGTAATCTACCTTTCTTAATTAAGCTGTATTTCTCTCTTGAAGGTTGAGGGTAGCTCTGGAGCTGTCAATGACATGGCAACCACAATGATGCAGAAGTTCTGGGATTCTGCCCTCGCTTTAGACCCACCTGAAGATGATTATGACACGCAAAGGTATCATTTAATAGCATCTACTTATATAGTGGCTGTCCTACCTGGTTATTTCCGGTGCTAATGCTGCTGCAATCTCCTGCAGCGAAATGTCTGCATTTATGGCGTCAGATAGTGTAGAACAAGGGAAGTCTTATCCGTCTCTTGGTTTAGGAAATTCATTTGCCTTCAAATTTGAGGATCGTAAGGGTCGTGTACATCGGCTCAATTGCGGTATGTTTTCTCCCAGGCTGTATACATGTGGGAACCTTAGCTTGCTCAGTATTAAAATAACGAATTCTTGTTTTTGAGTTTTCATAGGTACTGAGAATTTGGAGGAGCTTGTATCTACCGTTCTGCAGAGGATAGGAACTGACAGTGATCAAGATTGTCCACAGTTTTTGGTATGTTCGGTGTTTTATGTTTCCCTTCTTTCTCAACTTTGTTTGGTGTATATTATTCAATTATTTATGTAACTCATTTTTCTTATTTTCAGTATGAAGATGATGAAGGCGATAAAGTGCTACTTACAACTGATAGTGACCTTGCTGCGGCTATTAACCACGCTCGAACAACGGGTTTAAAGGTAATCATTTTTTTTCTTCAGGTTGTTGCTTTTGGAATTCCTTGCCTCTAAATACCAAGCATGAATTTGCTCGCGCGCCGCTCAAGCATTTTTTATCTAGCAGCATCACAAACCAATCATTTAACATATGGTTGGTTGTGACGATACTTGCAATAACATTCATTAAGTGAAGAAAATTGCCCAAATTAACTAGATTGATTAAATGTTGTTCGGATCTTAAAATGGTTGGTTCGTGATTCTGCTAGATAAAAAATGATCGAGCAGCGCAAGCAAAATTTTTCATTCTACTATTTCATGGTTATCTCATGGAGTTCTCATCATAATTCTCTGATAGCAAATCAGATGCTCCTTTCTTTTTATTTCTTTCGTTTATTTTTTTCTTTTATCTTGTTTTTATATTATTTTTTGCCATAGATTCTAGAAGGGAGTGGCATTTTATGAGAAGCTTGATTGCCTAGTGATATTTGATCTCTAAATAATTATATTCCTGGTTTTGCTAATGTCCTATAATACTCAATTGACCGATCGAGAGATGAGTTCTGAACATCATGTTTGAGTCAAGTTTGAAACTAACTGTCTTTGTGCTATCCAAATCATGTTTGAGTAAATAAAATAATAAAATAAATATTTGATTTTAAAATAATTGCATTTTAAATATAATTTATTAAATTTTGAAATGTTGAAGTGCAGCACTTAATAAACTTTACTTTTTTCCCCTTTTCAAAAAGTTGTTATATTCTGTATGATAGCTGAATTATTAGCATCCTTTTCCCTAAAAAGTTTTCTTCCATAAAAATTATTCCTTGAAAAAGAAGTTGTCCAGGTGTTTAGGGATTCTTAATGTTTATTGCTTCTACGAGTTGGTAGTATTCATTTAAATGCAAGAATGTCTTTTAAATCTTAACATTTACAAATTTTTCAGGTCCTAAGGTTGCACCTCGAGTATTCTGAATCACCTAAATCCAGAAAGAAGCAATTACAAGAAAAAGCGTTGGACACTACAGCAAGTGGTACAAAGACTGGGTTTGGGATTCTGCAAACTGGAATTTTGGCAGGTACAATTGTGTTGACAGGACTAGCTGTAGTGGTATACTTGAAGCGATCTAAGGGTTAATGTTGCCTTGGTGGATGCATGGAACGAGAAATATCAATTGGCAGGACAAACCCAACCCTGGGAATTTTCCTAGGGCTTCATTTTGGGAGGACCGACATCTAGCCCAACACGGAATGATTATGTACAATAATATAAATGTAAATTTGCTTCTCTATTTTTCATTTCTGTCCGGAAGTGGGGAAAAAAATATTTCTTTCAAAACAAAAAGTCACAAAGAGTATGCCTGTTTGGGAAGCTTAATCTTGTCATGATTCATGACAAATTCGAGGGTAAAACCCCAAATTTTCACTCAACACTCGTCAAAATGAATTTTCTACATGAAATGCCTTTCAAGTTCAAAATCATAATGTATAAAAGGTTCCCAAAAAAGTGGGTGCAAAAAGAATTTTCCACATAGAACTTGTAAATTCAAAATAAAGGGTGCCATGTAACATGAGACTACTGAACATATTTTCTTGCACCGTAGTTTCTCCAAGTCTGTGGTTGGCTGTTCCTCATGGGAGTTTAATGCTCTAAGATTCTGGCAGTAACATCCCTATAGCTATCTGGATTAATCAATGGCTCTACAACAGCAGTAGTTAAGATCTAATGAGCTTTGTTTTCACTATAGTATGCATCTGGAAGCATAGATGCTGTAATGTTTTCCAAGACGATCAAGTAATGTGGCTAGATATGCAATTAAGCTCCACTCAGAATTCACCAATGTCATGTCCTAAATTCTGAACATTATAGGTCATCACAAGTATCCAACTTCACAGGAACATTAGGTGACTTGCCTCATGATTGTACTATTGTGATGCATCTTTTGACACACACACATTCACAGATCTGGCATTGGGTTGTCATGATTGATACTGCAGGTAGTGACATTTTTGCTCAAATGGCAAAGCACCTGGTTTTTGTCCATATACACAAAAGGCACATTTTTAAGCGTAATAGAATTTACATATAAAGGTGTGAAACGATGCCCAAACAGATTTCACGTTTGGGTTAGTCTTTCGTTCGTTCTCAAAAGTTAGAATATAGTCTCAATGGCATCTAATTCACCTTTTGGTCACTTTGTGTAACATACTTTAATACCAGAATATCCTATAACTAGGAAGTTTGCCTGCCGTATAATGGGTTCAATCTACGGCATTCCAAGAGTATTCAGACGCATAGAAGCTAAGAAGCTTATTCGGCGGAGTGCATTGTTTCTTGTCATGCTATGATTAATGGTACAACACAAAAGGAAAGCAAATAATGATACAAATGAGAAGATAAGAAATTTACCTTAAACAAGGCAGTTGATGATATATATATATAGCCTTGAGGTGCTAAAAATTTGTTCTTCTTCTTGAATGATCAATCTCAAATTACTATACGCCAATTACTGCACAACTGAGGACTATTACCCTATAAATGTTATGATAATATACTACTCTAGGAATCTGATAGCAAGAGCAAAATGGTTTTAAAGACGATTGAAAGAGATTGTCAAAAAAAATAAAATAAAAAAAATAAAAAAAGGTTATTGAAGAGGGAGCGCGTGAACCGACTCAAATGCGTAGATTTGTTAATTATTGGGATTGGATATTGTATTATTAAGTGGATATGTGACAGGTTTACACATGAATGTCTGGGCACGTGGATTCAAGGTCGACAGATCTTTGGCTAAGCCGCTAAGATATCTTTGTTCAAAAATAACTTCATTTACTTTTTGGCTCAGACATCCCAAATTCCCAATTACTCACGAAAAGACAGTAACTTACAGATTCAATTGAAATGTCCAAACTAAAACATCTCAACACAGTAGACGACATACGAATGTCAATCCACTTCGATAGTATGTTACAATAAAATGAGAAATAGTACGGTTATGCCAATGTGCATGGCTTGTGAATCTGAATGAGGTTCGATAACAGAAGCACAAAGAATCCACTAAGCTTCCTCACTAATAACACACTACTATCTTAGATATATACATTGAGGGAGCGCTGAGTAAAGACTCCATTACGCGCTGTAAATGAATGGTAGAGGTCGAACAAAACCATAACTGAGCATTACTAAGTCGACCCACAGAACCAGCTTCATCAATCAGGTCAATCGATTTGTCAGGGAGAAGCGGTCACCGTAGCACAAAGAGACTATGCCATTATAGACTGGTTTTACAACCGTGCAACACCTTCCAAGGCCTCATCTGTGAAGAAATCGTCATTCTAAAGCTGGGTCCTTGTCGAATATGCTTTCCATTTTCATCTATTATTGTAGCACTGATATACCATCATTCATTTTCAGAAGATTAAAGTTAAAATTTGAATATCCTATTAAAAGATGCAGCCGCGCATATCTTCCGGTACACATATGGTGGGTTTGGATGTAGAATTTTAACGTTCGAATTCATGGGTCCAGGGGATTTGGTAGAATTACGTTTCCCTCTCTACGTTTGGTTTTCCAGCAAATCCCCCATATGGAGTCCGACCCCTCCCCCTAAGATTTGCTGGGAAACTTATTAAGGGATTTATGGACTCACTTTTTTTTAACTCTAAATCCCGTATATATCCAATTTTATGATTTGAGTGTAATGCCAAACGATATAAAGACTTTAATACAAGAAAACTCTATAAATCCTAATAATTTATATTGAGTTACCAAACACGCAAGGAATTTATATGATTCCCAGAATTTGTAATCCCATGGAATTATAAATTTCTGCAAACAAACCCACCCTAATCTAAAAACTCGCCTCTTAAAACAAGACGCATACTAATATTCCATTTCAAGGAACTCGTTTCTTTTCCCGGGACTAGGCCACACAAAAAAAGAAAGAAAAAAAATGGTAGAATCATGCTGAGATAGATCTCAGGGGCAAAGATAGATAACCGGTATATAACAAGCTTAAATACGGCCAGTTCGGCACATGCAACCATAGGCTTCACAGGTGATGTTTTCGGAAGAGGCTAATGCCAAAAGTGACCCATTTAATGATTGTGAGTCCAATTTGGCAACTCCGCCAACATGATATGGCCGTTTAGTTTTCTATGACATATCCCAAGCATAAGAACTTTATATTGATGCAAGAGTTGACCATCATGTATAAACTATATTACCAGCAAGTTCACCTTTTGCAAGAGCTGGTTCCAAAATGTCTTTGTTTAATCTCTTACATTAACTTCTTTATTCGTTCTTCTCTTCAAACTCAATTGCACCTTCAGCTGCACCAGCTCCAATATACTTCAATTTATAAACAAAATAATCTCGCCTCTTTGTTTAATCTCTTACATTAACTTCTTTATTCGTTCTTCTCTTCAAACTCTGTGTACCATTACTAATACTTTGTACCAGCTACCTAAGTTTTTATCCTATCTAGAAATTAGAGTTTGTAGGAGACCCATATCCATCTTCCCCTGGTAATAACCTGAAACGTTCATAAACAAATAAATATTTGTGTCAAGATGTGCGATTTTCTTCTGTTGCCTAATTTTGTTTATAAAAAAAACTAGTAATAACTAAACCTTGCACACTTTCATTTTTTGAAAAGTTGAAAAGTCTTATGTGTGAAAACAGTCAAAAAGTATTATCTCTCCTACTTTCCCTCGATCGTTTCTGGCATATCACCACTGGTAGTTCGTTGAGCATGCCATTATGCATTTGAGTCCTTCTAATACCTCATTAACAATGGAAACGACAGCTTGATCATACAAATCTTCTTGTTGAGCTATAGCAAAGGTCATTTTTCAGTGAGAACCAAACAAGAAATCCTAAAGAAGATGTAACCCCTGATTTTAAGAAACAACGATCTTTGTGTTGAATTGTCTTCGCTGAAAGTAAGGGAAGCAACATCTTTGTGTGACGCCCTCAGTTTGATCTCAACTTCCGAGTTTTTTTCGCTGACAACATCTTTGTGTGACGTGATCTTTATCTTACCAAGTTTCTTCGCTGAAAGTAAAGCAAAATCATCTTTGTGTGTCTCCTGTAATCTATATCTATCTGTATAAATAGTTAAAGTTGGAGTATTGGAATAACACACCGAAAAGAAAAAGAAAAGATATGGCATTGGGTCAGTTCAAGGTAGTAGTTTTGATTATGTGCATCATACTTGCACCAAACGCTATGGCAGAAAAGGAGAAACAAGATTCGGTCCCAAGTGCAATGGCGATAGGGACCTTTGGCAAGGAGAAACAAGATTCGGTCCCAAGTGCAATGGCGATAGGGACCTTTGGCAGGGACTCCCAAGTTAGGAAACCTTTGGCAAGGAGAAACAAGATTCTGTCCCATGTGCCATGGCGATAGGGACTTTAGGAAAGGAGAAGCAGGACTCTGATGGCAATGCCTAAGGCCCTAAAGAAGGTTATGATGCTAATCAAGCGTGTTCTGTACTATGTACGCCCTAATAATTATTAAATAAAGCATCTTATTTGTAGTTGTATTATTATTATTATTATTTTACTGCGTTTGCTTGCTTGGTATGTTTATATATTGTCATATGTTTTTACAAACACTTCGTTTGGTTGTTGAACAGAATGTCTGAGTCAGTAACTTTGCGTTGATTCAAGTATATGTGTTGAATCTTTGTGTTTTTCCCATTTCGCAAACGTGCCTGTTCGTTCTGTTTTTTCTCCCCCTTTTTGTTTTTGTCAGGGCAACAACAAAAAGAGGTTTGTTCTCATCCGCTACTCTCCCTTCCAACAACAGAGAAGATCGTCGAAAAAAATACATAAAAGCATCAAACAAGATTACAAGTATCACCAAGTAAACTCAAGAAAATTGCTGCTAGATGTTCTCTGAATCGGGATCTCTCTCGATCACTTTCTCTTTCGTTCTATCCTGGTGTTACTGATGCTGATCTCTCTGCTGTCTTCATCTTAACAATTGTTAAGTTTTAGTTTTTATACTTTCCCCCTTCATTCAAAATTGAAACTGTGGAATTGGTTCTTAGGTTATAATCATTCTTAGTGTGTTTAGTTTTACTTACTGAGTCATTACTTTGGGAATTTTAGGTATTACTTTTTGTTTTGTGTTAAGAAGGTGTAATGTTCTTTTGATTTTGAATATTTGGACATTTTCATGTGAAACATATGAAATATTCTTGATTTTGTTAGTCTCATTGGTTTCCAATTTTCCATCAAACATATCATGCAATTTTTGCTTACGTAATTTTTGCTTACGTAATTTTTGCTTACGTAATCCTTAATCGTGTCAGCTTATAAGATAGTAACATAGTTTACAATTTCTCATCTGCTATGGCATAATCGAATTAACCCCGAAGGATTTCTTTATTGTGAGATAGATAAAGAAAGAAAGATATTCAATGAGAAAAGGGAAAAAAACGGTTCAGTCCAAAACCTCACATAATAATACGCTTTAGTCCAGACCTAGTTGACTAGGTACACTTTAATCCACAAATTGTATAAAGACGCTGCTACCCTTCGCACGCTTATAATAAAGCACACGTGCAATGAATTGAATCAGTTTTGTAACTGACACAATGAACGTGGTTGCGACACGTTAGCCTTAAATTAAAAACTTATTAAAACTCAGTACAGAACGGACAAATTCACTAAACCGCACCATTTTGCTTTATCGAAACTTCAAGAAAAAAAATCAAAAAAAAAAATTCGAAAAACTTTTGCAGACACCTAGAAAATTTATGATTAAAACCCTAAAACACATAGATGTTTGAAGTATCAAGAAAATCATGGTGAAAGGAAATAAGGTAGTTTCAAAGAAGAATGCACCAACAAATGAGGATGGAACATCATCCGAAGAAGAAAATCAATCGATTGCAGAGAAGAAAATCGTAAATCAACATCACCAACGATTTAGATCAAAGTCAATCAAAAGATTCATCCCTAACTCCATCAATTCGTGAGAAAAAATTCGAAAATCAACGGACCAAAGACTAGATCTAAGAGAGGATTAGGAGATTCAACATCAATTTCAAAGATGCAGAAACTTCAAAACTACAAAGCCTACATCACCCGAGCTAAGAAGAAATTAAAGACTACAAAGCCTTCAACATCAATTTCAAGTACCCGAAACTTCAAAAACATCACCAACTAAGAACAAATCAAAGTCTTCAAAGCCTTCAACATCCTGCTCAAAGAAAAAGAGGTAACAATTCAAGTCCATTAATGTCAGTTTTTGAGCAATTTTTGTGTTATTTGTTGCTGGTGTGTACAGATCTGTACACCAGCATGGTGTTGTAGTGATTCACAATCCATTAATGTCAGTTTTTGAGCAATTTTTGTGTTATTTGTTGCTGGTGTGTACATACTAGTACACCAACATGGTGTTGCAGTGATTCACAATCCATTAATTCTGTTTTTGAGCAATTTTTGTGTTATTTGTTGCTGGTGTGTATAGATTTGTAAACCAAACATGTCATGTTATGTGAGTTTGTGACTGGTTTTATGGTTAATGGCATGTTATATGTGTTATGGAGTTGTTTATTTCGGTTGTGTGTACAAATCTGCTACAAGCATTGTATTGCAATGATTCAAGGCATGTTGTGATTGTTTTAAAGATTTTTCTGTAGGAGTGTATGTTTTTTACACCATCATGGTGTTATAGTGATATATGGCCTGTTGTATGGGAATTATTGTTGCTCTTGTTATATTTATGTACGATTGTACTTGGTTTGTACACCAATTTTTGTATGAGTATCGGGAAGTATGTATGTTTTGTATCAATTTTTGAGAGAATTGTTGTCTGGTGTGTAACACTTTGGTACACCAAAGATGTTGTTGCGGTGCTTCGTGTCCAGTCTCCCTTTGTTTGTAGCAATTTTTATGATATTTCTTAATCGTGTAAATAATGGTACACCAAAGATGTTGTATGCTCATATCCACCCGTATTATAACTTGTTTGTACACCAAAGATTTTGCGTATGCTCATCTTTGCTTTTTTCTCACTATCCAGAATTGTACTTGTTTGTACACCAAAGATTTTTGTATGAGTATCATGTGCTATGCTTCTCGTTTCTTATTCTCATTCGCAATTTTCGTAGATACAAACAAACCATATAGAGCAGGTTTTAATGCAATCAGTGAGTTTGTGAACAAGCACTTTGAAAAGGATGGAGAAGTACGTAAAAAGAATCGTGACAAAGTCTGGTTCACAGAATTTCAGTTAGAGAAGCAAAAAGAGAGCCCTTTCTCGGCTCGTAGTAGATGCCTTTATTAACAAGAAAGCTGAAAAGGAGGAGGAGGAAAACTCAGAAAAGAAAAAGGAGAAGAAGAGAGATGATGTTTGGTTCAAGAGTCCAGAAGCAATCTTGAAGATTGTGCAAAATTTCCGCCATGATCATTCGAAAGAAATGTCTTTATGTTCAATACTGCGAGGAGAAAACTTTGTGGAAGTAGAGACTATGCCGAAGATTTGTTCTTCATTTTTGAATTAGAAATGGTGGGATCGGAACCTGATGAAGGAGAATGTGCCAAAACTAGAGCCGAGCAAACATACCATCCACTTAATAAACCGAATAAATCAAAGCAGAAATCTAAGTTGGGGAAACTTGATGTGGAGAGTGAAATCTTGCGTATAATGAAGCTAAAATCAAAGTTGGATAAGGAGATTGAGAGAAATGCTGAGGACTTGGTAGTGTTGTTTGCGATGTATCTGTGCATCACTGTTTTTTTTACCACAACAAATGGAAGCGGGATTACGAAGAGCAAATTTGCTCCCTACTTTGAATCATTTGAAAGAATGAAGAAAACCAACTGGCCAGTGCATATACATAAATATTTAATGGATAGCATAAGGAAAAATGTTGGTGATCCACTTAAAGTTAATGGTTGTACGAGTGCACCTGTTGGTGAGTACACTCATTACAGATAGTATGTGTACATTGTTTTACACAAGTATTACGTTGTACCAATTTACATGCTTTTGTTCACTGTATTTGTTGGGTCCTAAGATTTCTAACTCTTTAACTTTTTGTCAATGCGGTATTGGTTTTTCTTTGAACATAACAACAAAGCATGACGCCAAACAATGAACATGGTTTCCCTAGATTTCTAAGGTGGGTAATAAGTGACATCAGAATACAATAGAGAAAGACATTAATGAAGCCATGAAAAAGGTAACTTCATAACTTTCTTTATGATAGTGATTTCTTCCTATATGTGTACAACAATATACACCTTGAAAATGGTGAGAAAATTTTGTCATGTGCACAACAATATACACCTGTAACACAGGTGTAAAAAGATGTACACCTGTTATACATATTGACACTTTGGCATGTTTTCAGATGCAACCCGGATGGGTAAAAGCTTGGAGTGATGAACAATGAACAGATTCGAAGAGTACGAAGAGAGCAGGGAGAAAATAGCAGAGATGTATCAAAGAAAAGCTGTACATAGCAGACAAAGAAAGAGATGAAGCATTGGAAGAGCTTTATGAGTTGCAAATTAAACATCAAAAGCTTGTTAGCTTCATTGAAGAAAAAGCTAACATACTTTATTCAGCTAATCTGAAGACCTGGTGAAAAAGATCGGGATGTTGTTGATTTAATTGCTGAGACCTTGCAAGAAATCATTTCATTGAACAAAAAGTTACAAAGTGAGGAAGAAGATGATGAGGAGGAGGAGTTGGAGGTTGAGGATGAGGAGGAAGAGGAAGAGGTTGAGGAGAAACATGAAAATGAGAAGAAGGAGGACGATGATGGTGGCAAAGGTGATAATAGTGATGACGATGACGATGACAATGATGGTGGCAAAGGTGGTGATATGCGGGGGTGGTGCTGGGTGAAAGGTGGTGATATGCATGATCATGATGACCAAGGTGGCAAAGGTGGTGATATGCAGGGTGGTGATGACGAGGGTGTCAATTCTGAAAAGCGAAGGTATAAAATGACTCTTACTAAATGTGGCAGTCATTTGTTTTTATGTGTGTAGATAGTTGTACACCAAAGATGTTATAACTCATACCTTTTCTCTAAACTTGCATCTTTTAGCTCCCCTTCATCAAAGACCAATAATGGAAATGAAGCAAAAGATATGGATGAAGAAGTGAATATGGCAAAGGAGTTGAGACTGAAACTGCTAAACCGAGGTATAAAGAAATATTTTTTTGTTAGGCTCGCAGTTATTTTCATTTTTATATGTGTACCAAGCTGTACAACTTAGTGAATCCTTCTGTATATGTGTGTGTACAAAGATGTACACTTTTGTAGAACCTAACAAAAATTTCATTTTTATATGTGTACCAAGCTGTACACCTTAGTAATTTCATTTTTGTTTTCATTTTTATATGTGTGTGTACCAAGCTGTACACCTTAGTGATTTCTTCTGTATATGTGTGTGTACAAAGATGTACACTTTTGTAGAACCTAACAAAAATTTCATTTTTTTCAGCACTTCTCTGCCAGAGACATCTGCATATAAAGAAGACCAGGTTGCAACTCAAACAGCTGAAATTGATGAGGCTTCAATCATTGCAGCTGAAGCCTTAGCTCAGCTGGACCCTAAAGGCATGCTGCCGGTTGAAGGAGATGTGCTTTTACTCACTCAAGGAGAAGATCAACTGGATGATCATTATTCAACAATTGAGGAAATTCTAGACAACTTGTCTGAAAGTGTCTTCATAAAGCTTGAAAAAGGTTGTTACAGAATGGCAAAGACCGCGTGAAGGAAAAGATGGCAACCGTGATCAACGAATGTCCAAGCTTTCAATTATTGAGCCAAGAAGATCCTAAAGAAGAGTCGTCCCAGATCATTATCCAAAGAAGACATAAGAGAATTGATTGTTGTTTGAAGCAAAGGCAATTCATCCAACAACATGGAGATGAATTTTTAGCAGTCAAGAAGAGCAGAAGACACCACCAAAAAGACAAGAGCTGGGAGGATGAAGGAAGCAGAAATGTTGAAGACAAGAGTCACCGGCGTGGTGTCCCAGACACCACCAAAGAGAGTTGCAAAGAAAAACTTGACGCTGATTTCATCTGCCGAGGGCAAAAACAGACAAGTTAGGCCGAAAATGGATGTCAAAAGAGTTGAAAAGGGAAAGAGGATCCAACTTGAGGACGAAGAACAAACACTCTATCCCGCTCCGAAAAAGAGAAAGGACAATGAGTATCATCCTTATCGCCCACTGCCAGATATCCGTCAATCACCACTTTACCATGCCATGGACACAGGACCGGACAAGAAAAGGGTACAGAAATTCTTCGATTATGCAAGCCTGACTTAAGTTCACAAAACAATACCTCGTACTATATGAATGATTGAATCTTATTGAAAAAAAGCTTATGTGCACCACTATGTACACCATGTTGACATTTCCTTTATGATTATGCAGCTCTGTAGCTTGGGAACTAACAAGGCTCCAAGATCCAACAACAAGGAAGATGTTATGATTGTGGGGAAAGTACTTTGTGAATTGATGTTCAACAAGTATTTGGATCAAGCGGTACTCGGTTTACATCCATCGACGTTGCAATGCAATGGTCGAGATGTAATCCGTCATCCCGATGACCAAGTACATGAGATGCGAAATTATGAGTCCTATCCGCATGTGTAAGTTTCTCAAAAAAAACAAATAAAAATGTCATATATAGATAATTTAATGATGTGTACATACTAGTACACATGATTGACATAGATATATACACCAGTATGCCTTTGTAGATTTATTTTTAGGAGTGGACATAGATATACACCAAAGATGCCATATGATTGACGAATGCTATATTAAGTGTTTGCATGAATGTTTGATTGATAGATTTTATATAGGTATGATTTAGGTGTACCTTATTTTCCAACAAATTATTGATTGCGGTACTATGTGAAGAACAACAACATCGGTGAGACACAAAGGCTTGTGGTAGATTTCATACGGGACATGCCCGACGATGTGAAGTTCTTCTAATCCCCTTCAATCACTCTACAATACAAAATGCAGTGGGGCTTCACTGGTCGCTTTTGAAGTTTGATTTCATAGCTGAGGAATGGAAGTGGTACAACTCGCTGCACTCAAATGAGCACTACAAAAATGATGCACAACAACTGGCAAATGTGGTGCAGTTGGAACTCAACAAAAAGAGAGTGCTAAAGGGTGATGCGCCTATAGAACAGCATGAGATAAACATCATGCAGTGTCCTTCTCAGGGTACCAATCCAGATTGCCTGCTGTATACTTGCTACTTTATAAAACGAGGTATGAAGAAGAGAAAGAGTATGGAAAGAGATCAGCAGAGGGCCGAAAAAATCTGTCAGGATATGAGAGCAACATTGGTGGCAAAGATGCTGAAAAAAGTCGGAATCTATGAACAGGTGTGGGATGTAGCAACTGATGAAGCACACAAGCAAGGCGCCCGAGTATGGAAAAGAATCCATTGAGGAGGAAGAAGAGTTTATTTTCATAATTCATTATACAAGATCAATTTGTGAATTGCTTGCTTCTAAACATTTTCTATCTTTTGCAGAGACAACATAATCAAATTTCAGTTTTTATAACTTTGTTTATGACTTATCAAGACCTTGAATTAATATTTTTATTAGTTGGAAATTTGTACTTGATTGTACACAGGTACTGACATAGAAGAAACTGTTCATAAGGTTTGGATCTCTTAAGGTGTACTTGATTGTACACAGGTACTGACATAGCAGAAACTGTTCATAAGGTGTACATAAAGGTACACATGTTCTGACAGATTTTCATAAGGTGTACATAAAGGTACACATGTTTTGATCTCCTAGATTTTCATAATCAAAAGAGGAAAATGAAAGACATAAGTATATTACTAAAAATTTTATATCATGCAGAACTGAAAAATTGAACATAACAAAAGTAATAAGCAATTACTAAACAAAATAGACTAGTAGCATCCATTGTACACCAAGGTGTACATAGTGGTACACATGTAAAAAGACAGGAAAATAAAAACTGAAGTTCACAGGAAGGTGTACAGAATGGTACACATGTCCTGGCACTTATTATCCACGCCAAAGAAAATTGAAAAGACATTACCAAAAGTAAAGACCAAACACATAGAATCTTTTGAAAAAATGAAACATAGAAAAATTCATCAAATCATGGGGCAGTAGCTCTGTTGTGGTGACCAAGTGTGAAGCACTTTGTGCACATCATTTTCCTCTTTTGCTTCTCATAAGGATGCCTGATTCGTTGTGTTCTTCGCCTACCTGGTGGAGGAACAGGAATAGGAACAATAACCCTATCACTAGGATCATAAGTCTGCGGCTTGTCATAATTGGGGATTGGCAAGATGATCTCCTGGTATGTCCTGTTATACCACTCGGTGGTGAAGTATGGCTCAACAAAATCATAGATGTCTTCTCTAGTAGCTTGAATTGCAGCACAAGCATGTGCACAAGGGAAACCATTAACTCGCCACCTGTGACATGTACAATTTTTCTGCAATAGATCTACAGAATGAGTCCGGGGAGACCTGACTTCATACAATCTTTCCATGGACTGAACAACGGTCCAAGTACGACCAATGTCGATGTTTTCCTTTAGTAAAGCCTCATATTCAGGAGTGAGCCTAGTGTTGAATGTTTCCAGACCTAGTATCCTTCTCTGAGACATTTTGTCCATAACCTTCAAACTGACATGATAAAAACACAAACCATAAAATCAAAAACATGTGTACAACAAAAAGAAATACGGATAAAACATGTGTACAACAATGTACACATCAAGGAAATCAATGTGTACAACAATGTACACACAGTTGGATACATGTATCTACAAATCAAAGAAAACACATGTATGCAAAACAAATGTAGACATAGTTGCATAAATAAAAACTAAACATAAAACTCACCGTATCGCATCGAGAAGAACAAATGCAGCAACTTTTTAAAAGGAAGAACCCGTTGTTGAAGGACTCGGCAAAGAGTTGAAGAGTGAGCACCATATCTCGCATACGGGGAAAACGCATTTGCCCATTTCTCCTTTGGAATAGTCCTGATATAGTTAAGCAACATGCCCAGCTCCAATTGCATGCATTCCTTCAAAGCTTCTTCAAATTTTGCTGGTGTGTAAGAGTACGCAGCTTTGTAAAACAAATCAAGAACGGGGCTTCGAATTCGCATCACCCGATCCAATGGGGAGATTGCATTTGATGTGATAAAAGCAATAGTCGTGATATGAATTAGGAAAATATTTTGGAATTCCCTGCAAGAGTCCTTCTCCACGATCACTAAGGAAAACAATCTGGACGATCATCGACCATCGACAATAGTTTTGAAGATTATCCAAAAACCAAAACCAATTATCTTTGTTTTCGGTACTGATGGCAAAAGCAAATGGGTAAAACTCATTGTTTCCGTTGATACATGTTGCAGCCATAAGAGTACCCCCCGTATCTACCAAGTAAGAAAAGTAGCGTCCAAGTAAATCATGGGCCTGAGATACTTATAGCTATGCTTGCAAGCACCGTAACAAACGAATATCCTCTGAAATCTATTTGTTCCATCCTCAACTTCAAACTTCACATAGCTATCGGGATTAGTTTCCTCAATTGCTTTGACATACCAAGTAAAATCACTATACGACTTCTCATCATTGCCATACTGTTCTTCAAATACAGCTTCTCTCCCTCTACGGGCATGGTGATACTTAATATTGGACCCATAAGTTTTCTTGAAAAGTGATATGATCTGATTGGGTTTCAAGCTAGGATCACCCTGCAAATTGTCAGCAATCAAATGCTTGATTAACTTGGTTGTCACCGCAGGACTCTTCAACCTCAAACCAACACCACAACTACAAAAAAATAAATAAAATGGAATAAGTAATGTGCACCACAATTCACACCTAATAAGATCTCAAAAACAACAATATGAACATACACAAAAACCAAGCAAGAACATGTATTTTAATAGTACAACAAGTACAGTGCACCACAATGTACACCTAAAACAAATCAACATAAAAACTATTAAGGTACACCACAATGTACACCACAGGACTAAGGAGTGGGTGACTCGTAGTACAGTGCACCACAATGTACACCTAAAACAAATCAACATAAAAACTAACCATAGCAAGTAAACTAACTATTTCAGCAATGTGGACTAGTATGAAAACCACTAACCTGTGAGCGTTAGAATCTTTCAGCACGAACCGAGAAGTATCACCATTCACAGGCCCAAAATGAATCCTCCAAGCACAACCATCTTGTTCGCATTTTGCAGTAAAACGAGTTCTATCATTTTTAAGAATAATAGGCTTGTGACCAGTAGCCATCTTGTATTCATCAAGAGCAATCCTAACAAACTTTAACACCACCCACGAATTCTCTACCAATCTCGTCAAATATATAATTCCATTCATCGATAATAAGAGGCTTACCCTTGTCCGCATCATGATCTAACACCCTTACCATCTTAGGACTTTCAGTTACACAAGCGGACTTAGAACAAGAAGCGTAACCATCACTGCGCAACTGGACTTAGAACCGAACTACTCACTCGCTACTACCATACTTAGAACGAGAAGTATGATTCGGAATTATTCCCACACGCAAATACACATCTTCATTATCAATAAGAATCATGAAACCAATTAAGCTTTGAAGTTGTATATCACCTCGTCACATAAACTACTTGAGCATTGTCCATATAATCAAACATATACTCACAGGGAGACAAAGACCTCCGGTGCTTGCATGTTAAATGCTTCAATTCTTCTACGGTTATTTTAGTATTAACACGAAAAACAGCGGAATGCTCACCATGATTCAAAACAGCATTAATGAACTTGTCGGTGCTTATTTGGAACCCCTACATATTACAAAAGAAATGATAATAAACATATGAAGCTTCAAATTCATAAAACCGAAAAAAGTAATACGGTGTACATGAAAGTACACATTTAAAAAATGCAAAAACATCAACTAACGTTAAACCTAGATAAAAATACTCCATCAATTAAGCTCCGAATCTTAATGGAACAAAAAATAGAAGACTAGGATATAGTATCACCGCGATTTCTTATCATGCATCATAAAACTAAAAAAAACAACATCAAGTAACAAAAATCGAATTTATCTAGTATTTACAGAAATCATCATCATCAAGAGAATCAAAAAGCTAGAATATAACAAAATATCAACTCAAGATTACACAAATTGATATCATCAACTCATAAACTCAAGAAAATAAAAATCAAACAAAACCTAAAATTAGATGAAATACAACCAAAAGAAAACTAACTTTGAAGTTGAATTCTGCTCCATTAGAAATCACAATCCAATCTATGAGAGGATCGATCTATCTCTCACTCTGTGGTTTCTTCAAACCCAGATTAAGAATTTTCTACTATAGAACAAACAATTCTCTCCGAAACCATAAAGTTCTTTGGATTAAGAACGTAAACCGAGTTGAAGTACGATGAAGAAACGATCAAAATCTCTCTCAAATCTGTTAAATCGCCTCCCAAATCATCTTTGAGCTGCATCCTGTTTTCAATTCAAGTTTCAGATCCAAAAGTTTCGATTTCAAAATCATACTTTATATAGAAGGAATCGTTCGAGGGTAATTATGGTATATAGGAAAATCGGAAACTCGGGACTCGTACGCGGTTTTGGACTAAATCGTAACAGTTTGGACTAAACTGTTCTGGGCGGGTTTTTTTGGGATTAAACTGCATCGGGCTTCGAGATGGATGGACTAAAGCGTCCTAAGCCCAAGAACTTTGGGACTAAACGTCAATTTCTACATGAGAAAAAGGATAGAGAGGAAGCTAAGGCATACAAGTAGCATTGTCCATCTCGACTACAGGTGGAAGTCTTGGGCATCAAAGGTAGCTTGGAAGTCCTTCTTTAGGCGAGCACTATGATCCTAATGAGTCACGGTCCAATGCCTTAACCGCACATCCCTAGGGAGCCTTAGATCTTCCTAACTAGATACGATTCGAAACTATAGCCTTCGGGAAGAGTACGGCGATTGCTCCTACATAGACTTCCCGTGATTCGTCCAGCGGTGAAGCTAGCAACCCAGACCTAACAAGATGAGTAAGCCGAGAGGCATGTGCCGGCAGATAGTGGTAAGATTTCCTTGGTCTTTATCGCATACCTAATCTCGCAGATGTGACCTTCCCGATTACCCACATCTTCCCGCTCGGAGTCAAAGGAGAGTCAAGAGTGAGAAGAACATGGTCAAGGAAAGCTCCAACGTCACTCCTAGCTTCGGATGGAAGTTTGCCTTAACGCGAGAGTCCTAGCTTCGGTGAACATGAAAGGCATAAAGAAGGAAGAGAACCTCGCACCACAAGATCAGTCCAATCCTTTCCTACTCGTTTACCAGATTCATACCTCTGATGCCAGTAGGGACTGCTATAATCTCGGCTATTTGATTGAAGAATTTCGCGGCCAGATAGAGTGTAATCTATGACCAAAAATCAGACAATGACGGAGACTTGAGATTGAGCAAAAGAGTTCCTACAATTCCCAAGAACTTGACTATAGTATGGACTATCCGAGACCTCCAATCTGCTCGTTTACCAGGTTCAGTACACAGTCATAGATTTGCTTGACCAAAGGATTCACTGGAAATCCTTATTCTACGACATTACAAGATAGGCCATTTGTGGACTCGACCAGCGGGAGAGCGCACATTCGGTAGTCTATTGTGCCATTTCCTTTGCCCATCTTGGTGTCTCAGATCAATGAGGAAGAGAGTGGTCAGAGGTAGCTGCTAAAGAACTGAATATAGAAAGATGGACGAGGCGATTGAAGCGATCTGATCAATTCAACCATTTCCAATAGGGGCGTTGAAGCAAGGTATCAGTTAGTGCACCGGGGATCATATGAAAGGAGGAATACCATGACTCCATAGTCTAAATCAACCTATTCATAGCGGAAACCGAGGACCGGTACAGCTAGAAATCTATGAGCCTGTTATTTTGCTTACAGTTGTGCACTCGAGAGAACTAAGATCCCTTCCCCTTGCGAGTATTTGTAAAGGAAAAGAGTCATTCTCGTAAGCTTCAAAAGCACCACTCTCACGACTTTGTTCATCTTGATCTCTTCAATTCCAAAATTCCGTAGTGCATATTGAATCACAAGGATTTCTTCGTACCTGCATTCACTTATCTTTGAACGCTCATTTGCTTTCTTGGATACGGTAGTTGGTGATTGACAAAGCAGATTGCCGATAGGCTAATCTAGAGCCAAGGCATGGTCTTCCAAAAGATAGACTCATTGATCCATTTCTTTTGAGCTTCCGGGTCAGCAATGAAGATATACAATGCCGGATGCGCCTAGCGCTTGCCTTATGATTTTCCCAATTCGTCGAAAGATACATAGACTTCGTTAAAGACCTATAGGACCTGCTGCCAAGTAGATTCAATTTCTGCGTTGGTGTCGTATATTCATTCTTCACTCACTGAGAAGGGAACCTCGCTGAGATTGTTGGAGTGGAACGATAGCTATAAACAACTGACGGTATAAAGAGCTTTTCTCTCCCTCTACTCAATGACCGATTCATCATATGGGAAGGTACAGAAGAGCACCCTTGGTAAGAAAGAATGTTGGCTTGAGTCACTCTAATGTACCTTACTTTGCGAACTCACTCCACTTCTTGCTGAATGATTTGACCAATTGATTCATTCTAGTACGGACGAGGACATGATGTGATACTATCAACAGTGGAATTCCCCTAGCTTGTAAGCTCTCGCACCACTTGTTGAAAGACCGAAATACTCTTCTAAGATGAGAGGTTCTCGCCTGGCTTAGAATCGTAAAGGAACCTATTTGCTTAAATAATTAAACACGGTTCAAAAGAAGATGACCGCGCATCTCCCGCCTAAAATCGTTATGATATAGATCGGAATTATATAATCTTATTCCTTTTTGTTCCTCAATATGCAAAGTTAGTATGAGAAAGGACAACCTTTCTTGAGATGATGGAAGTCTCCGCTACACATACGTATAGCCAACGGCTTCACATCTAGCCTACTTTGGAATTCCGGTCACTTTTAATTTATCTCGAGAAGCCGCACGATAAACCGGAGGCAATGAAAGAGACGCTCAATCCCCTCCGTATAGGTGAATCAGACCTAGGGAGCAGAAGCTTCTCAAACCAGCTCGACTCTTCCGCCCTACTATAGCAGGTTCCTCCTCTATAACACCGAGGATATGAAGGTCAGTCCAGGCAGTGAATGTAAGTATAACTCGTTGCACAATATAAAGTAGGAGGTTTCGAAGATCCCAGCAAAATTGACTGTTTCAATCTGGCTGAGACTTGTCTCATTTGATTCAAAATAGGTTATCAGTTTGATGAAAGGAACGATCAGAAGGGTGCTATTTTACTAAACAAATCTTGAGAACCCGACGTTCGATAGGGCGGATGGGCGTGGCTGTCTGTGAATGGGTATTGATGAGGACATGCCTTTGTCAATCCGTGAGAGGCCCTTGGAATGCCTTTATATTTGACTCGGACCTCGTTTTCACTTGATGGAAAGTAGATCCTAACTGTGAGGTGGGAAAAGTAAATTTGGGCGACCAAGCTTCGAGCGCTAACTTTACAAGCTATGAGCGATAGAGAGTAAGTCTCCAAGCGTTAGCAATCTGTGTTTCTTGTTACTAAGCAAGGTATGATTCTGATCCCGGAGGTTCTGGCTGTCTCGATGTAACTAGAAAAAAGGGGTCTAGAATCTATAGTCTTTGTGGCCCCTGCAGAGGAATTTCTCCCTGCGAATATAAGATACTCAGCTCCGCACACCATAGGGATTGACACGCTTTCGGAAAGAACATAGAATAGTATAGGATCCAGCATGCAGAAGACGGCGATCATTAGAAATTCTAGAATGAGGGATGCTGTAATATACTCTTTCCCATAACTTCTCATACTAGACCAACCCACTGAAATGCAAATAGGGATCAGAAATGTGGTCAATATCGTCACTCCTAGCTTCGGATGGAAGGGTGTCACTAGAACGGACCACACAAAGAGGGGTAATCTATGCATAGTCATTCCAGGTCCACGCATGTTGAAGATAGTGGTTATAAAATTGATAGAACCTAAAATCGATGAAATACCAGATAGATGAAGACTAGAAATTGCTGAATCAACTGCTCCTCCAGAATGACTGGTAATACCACTTAAGGGAGGATAGACCGTCCACCCAGTACCACTACCTACTTCGACTAAGGATGAGCTTAATAGGAGCAAGAGACTTGGTGGAAACAACCAGAAAGAGATATTGTTTAGTCGTGGAAATGCCATGTCAGGTGCACCTATTGGAATGGGAACAAACCAATTCCCAAATCCACCTATCATCACCGCATAACCATAAAAAAGATCATTAAAAAGCGTGAGCCGTAATTAAAACATTATAGAGTTGATGATTTCCACCCAGAATTTGATTACCGGGTCGTGCTAATTCCATACGAATCAGTATCGAAGCATGTACCCATCACTCCACAATAGCGCCCAAGATGAAATAGAGAGTACCTATATCTTTATGGTTAGTGGAGAAGAGCCATCGATTCTGTTTGTCATAAAATAGAGATTGAATGATTCCCTCTAGACAGACATCTTCAGAGTTGTTTGAAATGCTCGTTGGAATTGATCCGCTACCGACATCTGTAGGTGTTTCGAAGAAGAAAACTTTTTTTTTTCGCATGCCTGCAATTGACATCTGTAGGAGAAGAAAACTATCTTTTTCTCGCATGCCCGCAATCGATCAAGATTGTTTTTCTCGTTGGTTGTTGACCAACGAAAGGTTGGGAGTTTACTGACTTGGAAAGAGACAGATCAATGTGCTTGTCCGATATATGACATTAGATACTTTATGTAGATATATAACATCATTCAAGTAGATACAGATCAAGATCGTAGAAACATAAGCTTGTGAAATAGCTACTCCTAATTCCAGAACACACAATGCGAGAACTATGAATAATAGGCCTAGATCACCTATGAAGAACAAGAGATCGTTCATACATAGCATTGTCCAAGAAAAGCCACTTAAGATCTTAACAAGGCTATGACCGGCCATCATATTAGCAAATAATTGGATTCCCAAGCTTAATGATCGAAAACAATAAGAGATTAGCTCAAGGAGTACTAAGAAGGGGGCTAATGCGAGAGGGACTCCTGCAGGTAGCAAGAAGCTTAAGAAATGAATCCCGTTCCTCTGAAATCCCACGATTGTGATCCCGATGAATAAGACTGAACAAAGGTTAATTTTATAGTTAGCAAATATATATAAGGATGCTTTAGTCTGTGATTAGTCCCTACCTTGCTTAGCAAGAGGAAAGAGAGATTGCTAACGCTTGGAGACTCACTCTCTCTAGCTCATAGCTTGTAAAGTTAACATTTGGATTGACAAAAGGCACGTCCTCATCAATACCTAGCCCATCTTTCCCTATTGAACTCGCTTCTACGTTAACAACAACAAGGATTCACTGTCGGAGCTCTTAACAAAAGGTTTTAGCTCTTGAAGATCATCGCCTGGGCTAAACCTTTCAATGACTTAATCAGAGCAGTGTAAATAGCTTTGGGCTATAAACTTACTATAAGTGTCAGGGCTTAAGACTAAAAACTAAATAAAGTAGAAAGAAGACTAAAAGATAAATAAAGTAAAGAAGAAGGTAGTGCTACTAAGAACCTAGCAGAACTTTTGATTGATCGGTGGAATGTTCGCTATTTTCCTCTTTTTCACAAGCATGGCCATGAAGAGAGGCTCTCAATAGTAGCTTTTAACCGCTGTTGCTAAGCTATAAAAAGATCTCAAAATAGAAGACTTTTCTTCTCTCATCTGTTGTAGAGTAAACTCGATTCTTGATTAAATTTCGACTGTGTTTGTACCCAAAATTACTTTTGGGCACGAAACACGATGAATGGATAGTTTGGTGTGTATTTTGGGTTAGGAGACGAATTGAAGAACAAATAAGGAGACAAAGATTGACGCAGGTTTTACGTGGTTCGGCCTGGTGTGCCTACGTCCACGGACGAATCCCCTTGGGGAGAAATTTTTTATTGACTTTTGTATTACAAAGTATGTTTTTCTCTCCTATTGGCTACCCCCTTTCATATAATTTCTGCTCCTATTTATACAGTTGAATATCTAATTTCAATGTAAACATAAATAGCATTAACTCTCATTCATGCCTCCATTATGATTTCTGCATGAAATCGGAATCAATGCTTTATGCCTTCATGGTGATTTATGCATGAAACACTGGAATCAATGCTGCATGCCTTCATGGTGATTTATGTATGAAACTCACTGAATCTGTAGTAGCAGGTTTTCCCACACTACACCCCTCACTATATTTCGATTAATTAGTCCATTGAAAGTTGCATAATTGAGAATGTTTATTGATTAATTTCATGAGTTCTACACAAGAGAAGTAGAATTACACTTAGCAAATAAAACACTCTTAAACTTTCTCTCTCTAATGACTTGCCTAACCATTCTAAGAAGATCCCCCATACAATGTAGACTCACTCGACCCTTTATATAGGGTAATACATAGTGGATGACAGCTAAGCTATCCTTTATTTTCGGAATGTCTCG
>JAJJWW010016969.1:0-23179 GCA_023531295.1 Papaver armeniacum | reverse complement strand
ATTTTAAACAAATCTCTACAACACCGAAATGCTTGGGTACGTAGAAATTTGTTCTTAAGAAACAATAAGATTATTTTTGAATGTTCTTCCTTTTCCACATCTTGAGATATGATAAGTCATCATAACCAAGGTATCGGTAGTCCTGTACCTTTAAAAGGGTGAGAGCCAAACCTTGCTTTTTTAAAAACATTTCTCTTATGATCATTTCTAAACGATTTTGGTATGTACCGGGTAGACCAGAATCTCCAGATTTGTAGTCCTTTACTCGTTCATTAAGAGTCGAGGAATAAGGTTTATTTTTCCCATCTCTTGAAACAAAACTAGAGTATTTTACATTTTACGAATCTTGCACATCTTCCGAACATGTTGTTTACTACACCAAAACAGCCAATTTGGGATTTAATATACGTTACAGTAATGAATTTAACCAACGCTCTATATCCGCTTGGGAATATGGCGAGCAAATTTGTAACGTTGAATATCCGTTGCACAAATTAATTTGTGCAACGACATAAACGCTGCTCAATCGGGTTTACCAACGCTTTATTTTGTAATTTGAGTAACGGATTTCTTAAATTTGTGCAACTAAGTTAACTAATTTAAGCAACGTATTTACAATTATTTTCACAACATATATATACGTTGCAAAACTATTTATTAAAGTTTAAAAAAATAAATTCCTGATAATATTTTCTAGATTTCATGATCCTAATATATATATCCTTCACCTTCATATGCAATTGGAGATCAACCACAAGACCTAATTTTTCGTATGAAAATATGGTTGATCATCATCACAATCCATCAAGATAGATGATGAATAAAAAAAAATCATATTGAAATTCCCCGTACATAAAACCCTTGTTGTAATCAACCTCGATTTTTATAAGTCTTACAACATTCTTTTCGACATGCAGACATAATTTACACTCAAACCTAAAGGAATGCCCTTACAAAATTGGTCAAGATCAAACAAATAACTTGAAACTATGAAATTATTACCACAAAAGTGCTTACTTTGGGAGTGAGATCCTTCCATCTCACGTTGCATATCCATCTTTCATTTCCTCAGATAGTTGGTTCACTTTTCACCACCAATTGCTATTACACAAAATTAAGAGTAGTAGTTCATATCACAAGTGAGTTGGCAGAATAAAATTTGCTTGATAGTAACAAACAGATTTAAAATTTGATTTGCCTCCAAAGAGATGTTCTAACATCATGGTGCATAATACAATGCAACATAAAATATTGTGCATGTGAACACACAGTAGAATTCCAAAAAAAAAAAAAAAAAAAAAAACCGAAAAGCGACATTGCTTGTTTTCGTGAGATCAATAACGATCATGAAATGCCGTAATGTTACTATACTACTTAACAATAATGAGTTGTATTTGACTCTCCACTTGTAAAAATCCAAACGGCCTAACAAGGTCTTTATCTATTAAGACAAACAAAACTAAATAATTTGTCCATGGATAAGGGTGAAAGAAAAAGAAAACAAAGATGAACATCCATAATTTATTTGTTTTAATAAAACTAGAAACTTTGAAATGGAATGAGTGTAGTTCTATACCTCTTGTGGGACTTGGGAGCCGCCTTCGCTTTTCATGGGTAGATCGACACGGATAGTCGCTTGCATTTTCTTGTAAAGAGCTTGAAGTCCTGGTATGGAAACCCGCCACACGATTGTTTCACGAAAAAAATGAAATTGAAGCACTGTGGATTATAAAAAGGAAAAACAAAAGAATGAATAAAATATTATACCCGAGAACAACCGACATGGTGGCTATAGTCAACAAACTTGAAGAACGCCTTTGATACTCCTCTAATATGGCCTATTTTGCACCAGCTTTTGGAGGAAGGTCAGCTACAAAAGAGGAATTACAAGTATCCCATCATCCCGAAAAAGAAACACCCAAATAGCGATTTTCTGAGAAACCTAAAAATCCATTTTAATCTAACCTCCTATCGTTATTGAATCCCTACAAAGACCCTTAAGTTTGATCCAACAATTGTTTTTTTACGAACCTTCAACTTGTCAACTTTTAACTTAGTGTTCAATTATTATGCGAAGAATACAATCTTACCAACCACCCGACAAGGATATCCTACAAATTCAAGGTCGCCATTTCTTACCCATTACGATAAAACTTCAAGTGTTGTACAAAAACTAATTGATCGATTCTGAAGCTAATTGCCTCCGTAACCGCCTAGTATCACATTCAAAAAATACTGCACAAAAACTCATGTGTAACTAACAAAAGATGACATCTATCTTTGGAATCCAACATATAAACCAACGGGCAATTGAGTTTGTTCAAAAGAAAAAATGAACAAGTAATAAAGAATGAAACTTAAAATAATGGATAACCTCATGAAAGGATTGGAAAAGCATATAAGGCACAATAAGAAGAAGAGAATGAAGAAGTTTAATTTGTGGTGCTTCATCATGGAAATGTCTTCAGTAAAAAAATGGGACTCGTCCATTCAAGGCAAGCAGTTCCAAGAAGGACCAAATCATGAAACAAGCAACAACAACCTACATTCATCAGCTAGCCACAACGAGTAAGAGAACTAATAGAAGGAAATCCTATACTTAGACAAAAAATAAAAACAAAGCAAACCCAAAATTCATAATCATACAGCGTAAGATGTAAACCGTGCATGCACATACATAAGACTTTTGGAATATTGATAGGTGTAGAATACACCGTATTTAATATCTAGTATTTATGCTTTCTTTAAGTAGTTTTCTTGTAAATTATGTATCTTATGTGTGCTTTTGAGTTTATTAGGTGCAATGGAGTCATTTGGAGCAAAAAGACCAATTGGAACTCGCTCAATTCAAGATTTCTTCATCACCCTGAGACGACGAAAAGATGAAGCCAATGGCGAAAGAATGGAGTCATTCTCGAGTTCGTATGGAGAAGTTACAAGCAAAACGAGAATTTGAAGGCTAAAAGAGCAAAATGGTTTGACAAGTGCTATCGGGTAACCTCACCGTACGTTAAGGGGTAGCCATTCTCGTTAAGGTGAACTGTTCCAAAGGGACTACTACTGGGAGCTCATCCACATGTTAAGGGGTAGCCATATGAGAGACGCTAAAGACAGATTGTTCTTCGTTAAGGGGCATCTCCTCTTTTATAACTTAGAAACTAGGTCGAGAAAGCCATTTCTTCCCCAAATCTTGTTCTTCTTATCTTTATCTCTCTGCCGCTGTTACAAATCGATGAAGGAGGCAGCTTCAAATTGAGAGAGTTTGGGAGAAATCAAGTTGTTTGTATTTGCTCGAATTCATGAGAGAGGACAAATCAAGAAAAGGGGATCTCGATGTCAGAAATTATTGGGTTTTAAGTGGATGAATTAGGGTTGTTGTTCTCAAGATGGGTTGTACAGTTTGAGTGTGAAATTGCAGTTGGTGGTTGAATTGTTGTTGTCTGGTTAAATGGGTTTTGAATCATGTCAAGGAGGAGATGTTGTTTGCAAGAGATAATGCATACGATGGTATTGGTGTTGATTCGAGTCACCGTGGTGAAATTGAACTGAGAATTGCGAGAGAATGGTTAGAAAATGGGTCTGGGTGGAGGTGATTGAAGCTGCAATGGGTGAATTGAATTATAGGTGAATGGCTAGGTCAATGGCATGTTGTAGCTGTAGTTTTGGCGGTTTGCAAGTCGATAGCAGAGTAAGTGAAGGTGCTCTTGTTTACAAGGTCAAGAAGATGGGAATAGATGAGGCTTGAATTGTCAGGATTTGGTTTGCTTCGAATTGAAGCAGGCATAGGATGGAAGCTACATCACATGAGGCCGGGGGACTGTTGAAGATGCAAAGTCAGATTATGTGCTTGTTAAGATTGCGCGATGGCATTGCAGGTGCCTTTGGTTGTGTTAAAAATTTGATGGTTTGAATGAGCTCAAAGCTAACAATGGAGTGTGGACTTGAACCGAAGATTCTATGCAACTACTTAATTGATGCAAGATGGTAAGGCAACAATGAATGCTGATGTCGTTAGAGTTGCGGTTGCAAGGAGCCACAAACAAAAGAAATGTTGGCCTGACTATGTGGATTGTGGGAATGAATGCGTTGCAAGTTGATGTGCAACAATGGGAATTCTTGAATGGTTACGTTCGAATTGCATCTGCAATGAAGAGTTGGTGTTGATGAATAAGAATCTGGGTGTTGTGTGGCTTTGTTCAGAAGTCAGAAGACATGAAATGGTGGTGGTATGGTAAATTTGGCATGATCCTCGGCCATTATGGGCGATTAGAAGTGAAATGGTTGAGCTAAGTTATTGGGTGCAAGCTGGTGGAATAGGCTGTTTTGCAGGTGTATGTGAAGATGCAAGTTGCAGGGAGATGATGGTGCAGCTCTGATTGTGTAACAACTGATGCTTTGAGCATGGATTGATTGAGTCGATACTAGGCCTCGAGATGGAATTGGCTCGGGTCGAGCTTGCTGGAATGTATGAGCGTGAGGTTGAGTTCTCGTCGTGATCCGAGATGAGCCATAAGAACAAGAAAGCTGCACTTGAGTTGCAATGTGCAATGAAGAATGTGAGTCGGCAGGTGATGGGAGTCAAAAGGTTAGGGTCAAGGAGTTTGGTCGGCAAGATGTCATGGCTTGATATGGGTTGGCCGAGTTTGTGTGCGCCAAGGTGGTGAAGAAATGCAAGTGCGTGGCCATCTTGGCCATGACCGAAACAGGAAGGAACACACCATCATGGCTAGTTATACCAGAGAGTTCGCCAATGCAACAAGTCCAGTAAAGTCACTCGGCCACTGAACCGACTCGGACCGAATCGATGAACCGCTCGACTCACCGATTTGCTCTAACCCTGCTTGACTCAAAGAACTTTCCCCGAGTTGACCCATTGACCCACCAGTCCCGACTCGTTGACCGGTGACCGGTTGACTTGCCGGTCACCGAGCTAGTTTTCCTACGCCAATTCCGGCCAAATTCCGGCCACAATCCCGCTTTTCCTCGAGCGTTTTTGGGACAAAATTTCTACACGGGTTTCTCTCCATGGTGGGCGGGTGAATTTCCAACTAATGGACTTTCAAGACAAAAACCTAGTTTTGGGAGGAGAAAAAGACTACAAAAGGGAAGACTTTCACAATTTGTCGAGATCACGTTTTATTATTATCTCTCCTACTTTTATTCTGTGGTTTAGAACCATGAAGTCTTTTCTTTCTTCTTGTGATGAACTCCTTGAATATGAGTACCTAAGTTTATTATTGGTTATGGAATAGTTGGATTTCACAAAGCATGATTCTTTGATTCAATATATTAGTTTTGTCTCATATATATCGTTTGCAATTTCCTTCAAAATATTGTTTTATGATTGATTGATTGTTTTGTCAAGTTGCAAATTGGTAGAACTTCTAATCACATCTATTGCTAGTTTAGGTTTATTATACGCAAAAAGTGATATTCCTTGATACAAGTAGCATAATATGATTATAGTTTGTAGTGATATATTCTTATGATCATATGTGAATCGTAACCTTTGTTAAATTGAATTAGTGCGCTTTCCACGTTCAATTGCTTTGATTGGCCTGATTTCATGAATTTAACGATCTAGGAATTAAACTTGATTAGTGCTTTTACACGTTAGGTTGTTCCTTTAGGTAGAATTCATATTCGCATCTTTTAATGTGTTTGTTGGATGACATGAGGAGGTTTATGGGATATTCTTTGCGATCAAGGTATTCTAGGGTCTTTGATAAAAGTTGAGATTAAATATCAATTCTAGTTATTGTAAAAGCATGTTAGTGAATGAAAAACGAAATCCTTAACTAATATTCTTCTATCTTATTTGTTTGCTTATTTGTTTTTTGTTTTTATTTTCGCATATAAAAATCGTAAAATCCACCCTGTGAATTTATATAGGAACCAAACAATTTGACAACCTAGACCTCTCTTGTGGGATCGATCCTTTCTTGCCCTTGCTATATTTATATTTTGAGTAGTAAGAAAGTGTAATTATATTTGTGTCGCTTACGACAGCCGATCAAATATCAAAGTCAAACATTACCTCAAAGTCCTGATTAGAATTTTCCTTGAGAATAGTTAAACTTATGTGATCTTCACCAAGACGAGAATTTTAATATCTCATCGAGGATGTTCCCTGATACGATAGGGACTAGAGATGGGGATACATAGTCCCCATGGAGAAGCGGAAGACCAAGAGTTTCCATCATTAATTAACTCGCTCAATTGAAACTGATAGAGCACTTTAGGAGCTAGTTATGGTATTATAGAAAGCATGCAATCATAAGCATTGCATCATCATATCCTATTAAGAAAATCATACATGCGAATAAAGTGTATCACCCAACCATGGAAACATCAAAAGAGCATCGTGTGATGAACCAACTAGCATCGTGGGCTGGTGAAGGACGATGGCTCCTCTTAGGTGTAGAATGACCATCCCGATGTGGAGTGTCTTCTCGCCCCATCTTCCATCATCCAAATCTCGACCGTCCGCAAGTTTGATCGAGAAAGTTAGTAATGTCATAACAGCAAAAGTAAGTGTACATTGACATACTGTGTGTCCTTCTAGAAGAATATTCATATTTATTTTTATCTCCCCATGAGTCTTCACCGTACCTACGATCGTAGTACTGACCAGGCGTCTCTCTACCATCATATCTTTCCTAACGCTTCTACCGTCTGGCCTAGTATCATCCCCTGTAATATCTTCTTTCATGGCGGTGACCATATCCGGCCGTACTTAGAAAGACTATGAGATCGGACAGCTCGAGAGCTTCAACAGATGGACTACGCACCTATATCAAGAAAATAATACCAAGCAAATCAGAATTTCAGTAAGTATCGACCATTCAATAGAAAGACCCTGCCTTATTTGCAGTCAAACATGTTCCTTAATAGAATAAATATGAATGACATTTGTCACCACATATGGATAACAAAGACTTAAAGAAAAAAAAAAACATATTTTATGTTTCACAAGCTCAGCTTAACCTTAATTGAATTAGGAATGTTAATCGTTGTTCAAATTTCTCATGGTTTCTTGAGATTAGTAAGTTGGAAACCGCTTGGACAAATCATATCTTACACATACACATACACACATATGAGCCTTGTTATAGTTCTTTGTTCGGACAATTAATCCCTTAGGGAGGAAAGCAATTCAGCAGCCGATCATGCCAAAACTTCAAAATAAAAACTAATAGCATCGGCATATTTAAATGAGGTTAACCCAATACAATATAAGCAACTTACTTCCTCGAACGTTTGATTTCATTTGATACACTACTTCAAATGCATCTCTAAATTGTCGTTCGCTTGTCACACCACTTTCTCCTAAAAAGAAAATTTAGATGTGTAATAACTCTTTAGTAAGCTCTTTGCGTATATACAAACTCCAAAAGAAAAGAATAAATAAAATGTATTGGCACAAAAGCGAAGAGCATACAGAGGAATAAAACAACTAAGTGCAAGAGGATCAACACTTTAACCGAACAGGTATCTTCCGCTATACTTCCTCGATAACGACGTTTAGAAGGTCCAAGATGAGGTATACTAGTTTCAATCTCATCCCTCACTTCCGACAACATAGACTTCTCATCTTCATCGACTTAAGATACAATCAAATAGCCTTATCTTTAGGAACCCTAAAAACACCTTTAGATTCTATCATTGCATTTGCTAGCACGTTCAAAACTGTTTTCAACAATTACAAATTAGTTTCTCAACAATACAAACTAAAAATACCAAATCTAAGCTGAACATACCTAAAAGAGATTTCCTCTCAGGAGGTCTGAACATACCTTTAGATTCTGGTAGTGGTACTGATAATTCTCCACTGCTTACTTTGTCAGGTTCAGATACAGGAGAAACAAAAAAAAAACAATACAAGATCAAATTAGACTACACACAATACAAGAGACGCATAAAGTACAAAATAATATAACTACAAACAAGCAAAGAAACCTTTCTCTCGTGATGAACAAAGTTTATTGCACAATACGTCAATACCTAAGTAAGCAAACCAACAAAAAGAAAGTAAGATTATGAATATTCAGATACAGGAGAAACAAAAACATACAATCTGGAACAAGAATTGAACAGGACATTACCCGACCTTTCAAGTCCTTAGAACCGCAATTTTACTCTACAAAACCCGCACCAAAACACAAACCATACTTTAGTAATCCATATATATAACAACAACGTAGATGAATAAGCTCATAAAACAACAATAAATGACTCAAAATCAACCTCAAAGCCATAAACCCAACTCGTATGCAAATCATTTACTTTTGACTGAAGTCACCACAATCTATACATTAAATTGAAAATAACCTAAATCACCAAAACAAAATCACCAAAATAACAAACATTAGACTGAAATCACCAAAATCTATACAACTTCAAAATCAAAAAAGGATAACCAAACTGAAACCGAAACACAGCCCAAAGTAAACCCCCTAATTTCAAAAACCAAAACGACTTCAAAATTGAAATCAAAACACACCCCTTACTTTAAAATTACATAATACAAAAAAAAAAAAAAAATGAAAACATATACATGCAAAGAAGACTCAACATCACAGATTTAGGTCAATCAATAGATCAAAGTATAACCAACAAAATCAAAATCAAACAAAGAAGGAGTAGATAATGATTTATACCTCTTGAAAAATCAACAAAGCAATCAACTATCGTGATGAATCGATCTTTGATTTCAGAACACAATTGATTTTCTAGGTTTTAGATCGATATTTCTCGGGGTTTGATTTGGTTTTTTACATTTTCAACTAAAGAGATCTCTCGGATTTTGATTAGGAGTGAAGGTTTTGATTTTTGAGATTTCTGATAGGTTTTGAGATTTCTTTTAAAGAAAGAGATGGAGTGAAAAACGAAGTCCGAAAATAAATGTATTAAAATGAAAATAAGAAAAATAAAAACAAAAAATCAAGACTAAAAAAACCAAATTACTAATAGCCATAAAAGTGCATGATATTACGTAAAATGGCATGATAGCCCAACGCTTTAACAATTCTAAATATGTTGCTCAATAATTTCATTTTAATAAATCAATGGTATTTATTTTGCGCAACGTATTTCCAGTGGCATAACGAATATTGGCGCTGCACCATGTTGCAACGTGTATATCCGTTGCACACCCCGAAATTGAAATGTTGCAAAATCCAAGTGATATGGTGTAGTATATACTACACAAGAAAAACAACATTTTGTATTATAAGAGTTATTACAATGTTGGTTGTTACCTGCTTGTGCAAGATTGTTGAGAGCTCCTTTGTTTTTCTCTACTCTTCGTGACTTCGATTTCTTCATTTCTTCATGAGTTTTCTTCTTCTGGTTTGAAAGAACATCAATTGTTTGTTTGTCCCTACTAGTTTCTCCACTGCTATGTTCAGCATTTTCTTTAGAGAATCCTCCGCTTGAGTACACACAGATTTGACAAACTTTTTTCAATAGCTTTCTGGGAACAACGGGTACCACTACCTTCATATCCTAAACCACGTGTGTCACCATGACTTCTGCCTATTTCCAATAAGGAAGATAAGTTGATTGAGCTTTCATTAAGTTTTCTCAGCATAGATATTTCCTATTTTAATGAAGTATTTTCATCAAGAGTAGAGTTAAGAGTTTCCTATAAACATTTTATGTTTGAAAGAAGACATTTTTCTTTTCCTTAAAGCACTCTTGTTGAGAGTTCTTTTAGTTTAGAGTCACGCTCTTTTTCCAAGATAAATTTTTTCTTGAGATTTTTCCGCACCTTTTCACAAGTTTCTACATGATGACGTTCAATATTCATCCTTTTTCGTAGTCACAAACTTGTCGTGTGGTTTCTTCTTTTAGCAATTTATGCTCTTCATTGATATTTTCAAACTTTAAAGTTAGATCTTGTTCTCTTTCAAGTTTTGAAAGAAGTTCATTAGAGCAAAAAGAAATTGTTTACTTAATTCCTTTAGTTTAGAAGTTTTCACACTTGATCTTTCATTAGAAATCTCAAGAATAACTCAAAAACTGTCTCATTAGAGATCTCATCAATTGAGAAACTCGAGATTGAAGAACAATCTCCTTGTGAGCACATATCTTGTGATACGTTAATTGAGCCTTTCTTTAGTTTGCGCTCTCGCTTAACTTTGCTTTGGCCCATATCTTACAAAGTTGGATCGCACCAAACACTTGGATTGTTATATCTTTCGTGTTTGCCCCGCTTGATACTCCGATCACGTCGTAAGCGACACAAATATAATTACACTTTCTTACTACTCAAAATATAAATATAGCAAGGGCAAGAAAGGATCGATCCTACAGAGAGGTCTAGGTTGTCAAATTGTTTCTGCCCTAAATAACACCCCAGTTTTGTGATTTTTATAAACGAAAATAAAATAAAAGCAAAACAATAAAAAGTAAACACGCAAATCAAGAATGTGAAAATATTGGATAAAGGTTTCATCTTCAATTGTAAACAAGTTTATGAATATATGAATAGAATTCATATTTAATCTCGCTATCATCAAAAGCCATGGAATACCTTATCATAAGAATACTCTTGTAATTTCCAAAGTTATCAACACACACATTAGGGCTCGCGTATGTGAAATCTACCTAAAGAATAACCTAACGCCTTGCGCTAATCAAGTTCAATTCCTAGGAGCATTAAGTTTCAGAAATAGGCTAATCAATGCAATTGAAATACATTGCGCAAACAATTCTTGACAAAGGTCAATTTCTACATATGAATACAAGGATGTATCACTACAACCTAGAATCATATCATGCTACTAGTATTCAAGGTTATCGCCCGATGAAAACCCTAAAATAGCTATAGATATGGATGTGAGTTCAATCAATTCTAGACTTAACTAAACAAACATTCAATCATATTGCAATACTTCAATCATGCAATTATAACCCGTAGAAAGTGAACGATAATATTGAGAGAAAACTAATTCATAAAAATCATAACTTGGTTGCAAAATCCAACTACATCTTCAACCAATAATAAAAACTTAGTTACTTGTGTTTTTGGAAATCATCATAAGAAGTTTAGAAGAACCTATCATGTGAAACCCTAGAACAAAAAGAGAAGTCTCCCTCATGGAGATATATCTAGGTTTTGAAAAGAGTTTTCTATATATATGCTTTTCTCCCCATAAGGATACTTTCCCAAAATTAGGTTGATTCTTCTCAAACCCGTCTCAAGTTGGTCCACCAAGCCCCGGGAGTGAAAAATATGTCTCTGGAATTTTGGGTCCAAAAGCGCGCCGAATTGCCGACGTCATCACCGGATCGGTCGTCGGCGCCCGGAATCCTAAGCACCTAAAAATTTGTCTCCAACCGCTTTTGTCATCGAAACCGCCGCCAAAGAAGTGTGCACTCCCAGCAACTCATCTTCCCTTCTTCTCGCATTTCAAACATTCACAAAAGTCATCCAAACCAATTCTTTTCTCTCTTGCGAAAACGCACCCAAAAAAGCGTGACGCGTAGCTCATATATCCTACCAACTCTTGCATCCGACTCGTACCCCCTCGCGATTCATCAAACATTGCCATGCCCACTTCCGGCTTCCAAAATCCGATAACCTAACTATGCTCACCGACTTACCAATTTCGCCCACAGTTTGATCATGCCGCAGCCTTCAAACCATCCTCAAAGCTCATTCTCGCATCAACTCGTCTCCGTCACCTGCATTTGCTTCCATTGCAAAGATCGGCCTAGTCCATCTTTGCCTTGCAAATCAACCCAGTTGACCAAGACATGAGTCTCCACCTTCCATTCCTCGACATACTCAAGATTACAAGGCATCCGTGATAATAGCTCCATCTCTTGACTCGCTTTCTCCCCACAAATCCTTTCTCTTGCATTCCTCCACTCGTCACCCGCAATACATTCAATGCAACTACCTTCACTCGCAATCATCGGCCTAACCAATACCTGCACCATTGCAAGCCCGAGCCGCTTCTGTGCCATTAGTACAAAGACACTTCCCACTCGAACAGTTCTACAACACATCCATTCCTTCTCGTGTCCCGCAAATTCTCCCCTCGTGTAATTCAATCTTCATCTGCTTCTCAAGCCAAAAGCTGACCAGCAGCACCGATGCCTGCAACTGCATATTCCCCCAGAGACTCAAGCCTAACCATTCTGCCATCATGCCAGCAGCAACAGCATTTCATCTTTACCAGTTCACCAAGAAGCTCTCTCCCAGCCTTCCATTCTTTAGCCTTGATTCCGGCTCCACCGCCCCATCGCCATTACCTCATCCATCTCTGCCTAGCCTTCATCGCTACCGCCTGAGACATCTCCTGCCATTCTTATCCTTGCTTGCCTGAATTCACATCATCAGTCCCCTGCACCAACATCCTGAGCTACAGAATATAACTCAAACAAGCCATTCCATCATCACCCGCACCATTTGAGTTCAAAGCCATCATCGACTTGCGCATCGAACCACCAGTGCCAAAGCCTCCTCGCAGCTCTCCGGCCTTCCATCAATGCAGCAGAATTTAGACTAACTCCCATCAAGAGCCAATAGTAGCTCCATCTGCAGCTTCACCGCCATTCTCGCTCATCATCACTTCAAACCCATTGCCTCGTTAATTCAACCCTACTCTCGTAGAACCCCGGCAACCTTCAAGATGTAGACTGTCGTTGTTGAATCTGCTCGTGCATTTTATCGAACAAATGATGTGCCATTCTCATTGGTGTTAACAATTGTGAATCGTGTTTGATCCTAACTATTACACATCTCCTTCCTCGACAATTTCACGATTCAAACAATACCCACAACTCCTAAAACGCCATTAATCATTCATACCCTCAATTGGAAGGCAGCTGGGCTTGTTTCATGTTCATTCCTCGAAGTTCTTGATGATACATTGCTCAAAATCTCTCATGTAAACCAATCCCGAGAACCCAATCTCTCCCAACCTCGCACTGACTCTCGTTGCTTCTCTCGTTCGGAACTCAACCATCCAAATCTCACTCAAAATATCGAGCCCCGTTGTTATACACTCCAAGTCAAGAGCTTCTCTCGCTTCTCTTTTCTTTCACGATTTGTAAATAATGAAGATAATAAATTTGTGGGTTGTAATGAACAGATCCCCCCGGGCGCTTTTAAATTGGATAAGGGCTACCATGAAATTGTTTGGCTTGTCGGTTTCAGACACGACAAACTTCTAGTTCTCGCTCACTCATCAATTTCTCTGCGAGGCCGATGGTTTAATTCCCGCATAACTCCTCTTGCACCACCTAACTCTGCTCCAAACATCGCATGTGAATTGAGCTTTTCTCTCCAAATGGCTAATTTCTCCTTCTTTGGCCTCAAATGACTCCATTGCACCTAATTAACTCAAAAACACAAATAAGATACATAATTCACATGAAAAATAGCAAAGAAAGCATAAACTCTTCATAGAAAATACGTGTATTCTACACCTATCAAATTCCCCACACTTAGACTTTTGCTAGTCCTCGAGCAAATCGGACAAAATAAAAACATACATACAACTCCCCGTGACGTCGAGGCTACGGTTAATTTTAGCATAAATAATAAGCCTTTAAACCCCTAGGGTGTCCCTAGTGGACGAGTTATAGTCTCGTGAGGGTTTACTAGAGATATACCCACAAAACCTATATTCCAAACTCCGTCTATTTGTGACAAATCAATGAACGAATCCAAATTGACTACGGAGGAGGTACCTTGCAAATTCAATTCAATTATTAGTAAATAAACTCTAATTAGATAGTCGAACAAGCCACAATACTTAAAACTAACGAACCACAATCACAATGAAAAGATTAAGAAGATGGATAAAGATGTAGATGTTGGCGAATGTTCACAAGTGTTCGATGTTTCCCATATCCTGTCTCAAGGTCATCGTTAAGATGAACCTAATCCTATTGGATTGAGCTACCAGGTGCTGAATGCTACATCAAATCAATTGGCATATACAAGGGAACCAAAAGTGACTTTATTCAACACAATAATATTTTCTTCTTTTTTTTTATATGATTGGATCAAACCGATCCAATTTCTTTTTTTTTTTTTGGATCGGCATGATTAGATCTTTTGGATCCAAGCGCATGCTTCTTGTCGCAAAGCCATGATAGTTGCCTTTCGATCCCGCATTCCACGCTTGTTTAGGCGACGAAGACGTGACTACGTTTCACACATACCGCTATTCCCAAGTGTCTTTTTATTCCGTTTTGGTCTAATTGGTCGGTCTCTTTTTTTTTTTTTTTTTTTTTTTTTTCATAATTTTTTTTTTTTTTTTTTTTTTTGTTTTTTTCTAGTAACTCAACCACTCTATTTCATCCTAGCAAAGAATAACACGTCGATGTTTAGTGACCCACCAAAGCACACTTAGAGAACAATAGATAAATATGGAAAAATAAAATAGAGTGCGATATGGTGATATTCCGAGATATGGTAACAACTATCATGTTAATTTGTGATATTCCGAGCTATATTCTTCCCTTTTAGTTAATTAGTTCTCAACTCCTGCATTCAAAATGGTTCCATCCACTAATGGTGTCAAAAACAAACTATACAAACATATAATGCTCCCCACACTTAAACTTCACATTGTCCTCAATGTGGCAACCGAAAGTTCTGAATTCTGACGTAAAAGCAGATAAAACGCAAAAACTGTGCAAATTGGTAAGGAATTTGGAAAAACTCCATTTCACAAAAGTTGTTCACCTACGTGTTTTCTACACAGTGTCAAAATTTCACAGTGTTTTGATAAACGGTCTGACAGTTATGGTCTCTGGACTGAACTACGCGCAGTCTGAAATTTTCTGACGAAAAAGGTATTCGTCATAATTCTCTTCTAAGATAGATTACGGACTCAATGAAATTAAACATAGGGATGCAAATATGATATGAAAACAGTAAAAAATAAATAAACGAAACAAAAATAAAATGCAAAAGGATAAGAGATACAAAACCGGTGGGTTGCCTCCCACTTAGCGCTTGTTTTAAAGTCGACGGCCCGACTTGGCTTCTTGTAAGATTCATTCCCCATACACCAATAATCTGAAAAGTTGAGGATCCTTCCATAGAACCTGTTTTGGAAACACTAGCTTCACACAAATATTAGTAATATAAAACAAAAGTGAAGCTATTAACCAATAAAAACTTCCCCACGCTTATTCTTGTCCACACATGGAAGTGTATAAAGAATGTAGAAGTCGGGTACTTCCACGGTTTCGGGTTCCATAACCTGCATAGTATGAGAATCAAGTTTAATGGCGGAAAACGAGAAACAAAGTCATTCAACAATATTCTCAAGCACATACATTCAAACCAATAAGAGGTAAAGGAGAAGAAATAATAGGCAAAGGGTTAGATAAACCTTTCACAATCTCTTGTATCACGGAATCCTCTTCATCCTTGAAAATTCAAGTGAATTATTCACCTCTTGTATATCGTGGTCCACTATTAAACCTTGCAACCATTCTTCATCCGTTTCGCCTTAACCATAGTCTCGACATAAACATCATCATTACAATCATGCACAAATTCAATTGGGTCTTCCACAATATTGGTCAAACCGGTCTCATTCTCAACACACCTTTTGTTGTAAGGCACATACTCTTTGCTGGATCCAAATTTTATCATAAGAAACTTTTTAAACACTCGAAAATGCATCATCCTCAAGCTCCACCCTTTGAATAGGCTCTTGATCATTATTAAGATCAATGCTTGAGTAATCTACACAAGTGTCGACATATTCCTCTTCGTCTTCATCTTGATCCCAAAGACTCCATTGTACACTCTCGGGGATGTCACCATGAGTTGGTTCAAACGATGTATTTTCATAATAGTCATCATCACTATCATAGTCATCATAACATTGTTCCTCGCTGAATTTAGTGTTGCTAATCTCTAACTCATCCTTTTGAATAGGTGAATGATCATTATTACGATCAAGAGTTGAGTTAACTACACAAATATCAACAAAAGTCCCCGAAGGTTCGCCTTTTTCAACATAACTATTCATTTCTCCTTGTACTCATCAATGCCTTGTCTTAAAGTGGAAACACCTTTTTGAAGCTCTTTGAGTGTTCCATCCAAATTCCGAATATAGTGTTCCATTTGTTGGTAAACTCATTCGACATAGACAAAGTAGAATTACTTACCTCCGTATTGTTAGGCCAATTATATTCCCTTTGAATGGGTGGATGATCATAACTACGATCGAAATTGGGCCAAACATACTATAAGCACATTCGGGTCGATGAAAGTTGTTCCACGCTTGGTTGTCTACAAATTGACTCCATGTTTGTCCATAAATTGTTGCATTTCATCTACCAAATTAGAGGAAATATTATAAGGAAAACAACTATTCTCCTCC
This sequence comes from Papaver armeniacum, assembly GCA_023531295.1. Lineage (NCBI taxonomy): Eukaryota > Viridiplantae > Streptophyta > Magnoliopsida > Ranunculales > Papaveraceae > Papaver > Papaver armeniacum. Next base: position 6,812 of record JAJJWW010016969.1, on the reverse strand, counting down.
TTGTGGTTGCTCACTTACATAACCACCATAAGAAGGTTGATATGTATGAGAATAACTTTGTAGGGTACGTGAGTATTGATCATAGCCAAAGGATTGGTTTTGATTATACTCCCCATAAGGGTGATAGTTTTCATGTTGTTGAGGTTGAAAACCGTATTGATTGCTCCAATATGTCTTCCATAGAAATAAGCACCTGAAATAAGATTCTCAAAATTACGGTTAGAACCCAGAAAATAAGAAAAAAAATAAAACAAAACTAAAAACAAAATAAGAAACCAAAAACAATTAACAACCGTTGCTCTCCCTCAAAGCAATGTGGCGCTGTGGTTTGATCGTCGTCGTAAGCGTCACAAATATAATTACACTTTCTTACTACTCAAAATATAAATATAGCAAGGGCAAGAAAGGATCGATCCCACAGAGAGGTCTAGGTTGTCAAATTGTTTCGGTTCCCTATAAATAACACCAGGGGTTTTGTGATTGTGTAAATAAAATAAAATAAAAGCAAAACAATAAAAAGTAAACACGCAAATCAAGAATGTGAAAATATTGGATAAAGGTTTCATCTTCAATTGTAAACAAGTTTATGAATATATGAATAGAATTCATATTTAATCTCGCTATCATCAAAAGCCATGGAATACCTTATCAGCAAGAATACTCGTAATTTCCAAAGTTATCAACACACACATTAGGGTCACGTATGAAATCTACCTAAAGAATAACCTAACGCCTTGCGCTAATCAAGTTCAATTCCTAGAGCATTAAGTTTCGTAAATAGGCTAATCAATGCAATTGTAATACATTGCGCAAAACAATTCGACAAAGGTCAATTTCTACATATGAATACAAGGATGTATCACTACAACCTAGAATCATATCATGCTACTAGTATTCAAAGTTATCAAAAGGAAAACCCTAAAATAGCTATAGATATGGATGTGAGTTCAATCAATTCTAGACTTAACTAAACAAACATTCAATCATATTGCAATACTTCAATCATGCAATTATTATAACCCGTAGAAAGTGAACGATAATATTGAGAGAAAAACTAATTCATAAAATCATAACTTGGAAGCTGCAAAATCCAACTACATCTTCAACCAATAATAAAAACTTAGTTACTTGTGTTTTTGGAAATCATCATAAGAAGTTTAGAAGAACCTATCATGTGAAACCCTAGAACAACAGTAGAAGTCTCCCTCATGGAGATATATCTAGGTTTTGAAAAGAGTTTTCTATATATATGCTTTTCTCCCCATAAGGATACTTTCCCAAAATTAGGTTGATTCTTCTCAAAACCCGTCTCCAAGTTGGTCCACCAAGCCCAGGAGTGAAAAATATGTCTCTGGAATTTTGGGTCCAAAAGCGTCACCGAATTGCTGACGTCATCACCTAATCTGGCGTCGCTTGCCGGAATCCCAAGACCGGAAAATTTGTCTCCAACCGCTTTTGTCATCGGAAATGGCTGCCAGCAAGTGTGCACTCCCAGAACTCATCTTCCTTCTCTCGCATTTCAAACATTCACAAAAGTCATCCAAACCAATTCTTTCTCTCTTGCAAAACGCACCCAAAAGCGTGACGCGTAGCTCATATATCCCACACAACTCTGCATCCGACTCGCACTCCCCTCGCGATTCACCAAACATTGCCATGCCCACTTCCGGTTCCAAAATCCGATAACCGGAACTATGCTCACCGGTTGCCACACTCGCCTCCGCTGCATCATGCAGCCTTCAAAACCATCTCAAGCCTATTCGCATCAACCCTCGTCTCCGTCACCCGTATTTGCCCATTAAAGATCAGCTAGTCCATCTTTGCCTTGCAAATCAACTCTGCCAAAGACTCAAGACATGAGTCTCCACCTTCCATTCCTCGATACTCAAGATTACACAAGATCTCGTGATAATAGCTCCATCTCTGACCTGCTCCGCTACGCGCCTTTCTTGCATTCCTCCACTCACACCCGCAATACATTCAATGCAACTACCTTCACTCTACCTTCAATCATCGGGCCCAACCAATACCTCGCATCTATTGCAAGCTCGGAAATGTCTGAAGAGCAGTACCAGGACTCGGCCCACTGAACAGCTTTACAACACATCCATTCCTTCTCACTCCTAAATTCTCCCCCTGTAATTCAATCTTCATCCGCTTCAAGCTGTGCTGACCAAGAAGACCGATGCTCGCAATCGCATATTCCCCAGACTCAAGCCTAACCATTCTCGCGATCATGCCAGCAATAAAGATTTCATCTTTACTGTGTTCACCAAGAAGCTCTTCTCCAGCCTTCCATTCTTAGCCTTCGCCTGCCCAAATCACTTTCATCGCCATTACCTCATCCATCTCTCGTCTAGCCTTCATCGCTACCGCCGAGACATCTCCCCGCCATTCTTATCCTTGCTTGCCCGAATTCACATCATCAAATTCCCCGCACCAACATCCCGAGCCATGCATTGTAACTCAAACAAGCCATTCCATCATCACAACCATTTGAGTTCAAAGCCATCATCCGACTTGCATCGAACCACCAAATGCCAAAGCCTCCCCGCAGCCTCTCGCTCCTTCCATCAATGCAAAGAGTTTCAGACTCAACTCCCATCGCAGCCTCAATAGTAGCTCCATCTCGCAGCTCAAATTGCCTTCTCTTTCATTCTCGCTCATCATCACTTCAAACCCATTGCCTCACAATTCAACCCTACTCAGAACCTCGCAACCTTCAAGATGTAGACTGGTCGTTGTTGAATTCGCTCTGCATTTTATCGAACAAATGATGTGCCATTCTCATTGTTAACAATTGTGAACCGTGTTTGATCCTAACTATTACACATCTCCTTCCCTGCACAATTTCACGATTCAAACAATACCCACAACTCCTAAAACGCCATTAATCATTCATACCCTCAATTGAAGGCAGTGGCTTGTTTCATGTTCATTCCCTGAGTTCTTGATGATACATTGCTCAAAATCTCTCATTGTAAACCGAATCCAAAGTGAGAACCCAATCTCTCCCAACCCGCACAGACTCGTTGTTTTCCGGTTCGAACTCTAACCATCTCAAAATCTCACTCAAAATATCGAGCCTCGTTGTATATACACTCCAAAGCAAGAGCTTCCTCTCTTTCTTTTCTTTCACGATTTGTAAATAATGAAGATAATAAATTTGTGGGTTGTAATGAACAGATCCTCAAGGCGCCTTAAATTGGATAAGGGCTACTATGAAATTGTTTGGCTTGTGCTGCCTGGGACAATGGCAAACAAGTTCTCAGCTTCACTCATCATTTCGCGAGGCCGATTGCTTTAATTCCTGCATAACTCCTCTGCACCACCTAACCTGCTCCAAACATCGCATGTGAATTGAGAGCTTTCGTCCAAATGGCTAATTTCTCCTTCTTTGGCCTCAAAATGACCCATTGCACCTAATTAACTCAAAAACACAAATAAGATACATAATTCACATGAAAAATAGCAAAGAAAGCATAAACTCTTTCATAGAAAATACGGGTATTCTACACCTATCAATACCAATTGAAAAGGCAAGGGTACCCAAATATACCTCAAGCTAAAACTTTTCCTAAGTCCTTTCTCCGAAAGTGATTGTCTATGGACTCGAGTCGAGACAATACAACCAACGGGTTCACACTTCGTGATCGCCTATGGATACGAGATCGAGACAATACAACAACGAAGTATGTTTACTTGATAAAAAGGTTCGACTTAACCAAACACAATAGGATTGCTTATCAAATAAATAGACAACGTTTGTGTAATTTACTTTAATTATAATAAAACAATTATAATGCGGAAATATAAAGTAAATGACACAACAATATTTTGTTAACGAGGAAACCACAAATGTAGAAAAACCCCGAGACCTTGTCCAAAATTGAATACTCTCAGGATTAACCCGCTACACAAAATTAAACCTAACTTCAGAGATAGTTGAGACCAAGAAACTAAACCTACAAATTCCACCTAATTCCGTCCGTATTCCCACGCTCCGACCCTATGAATAAGTCACGTACTTGGAACAATTCCTTTGGTTCGTATTCAAACAAGAAAGGTATAACAAACTGCTTTGGTATCAACTTCCAACCAAGTAATGTGAGTTAGACAAAGGCTTTTCATTTATCTTAACATAAACCTTCGTTAGGTTCTTAGATCTATCTTATTCTCAACTACCGAAGTAATTGTTAAGATTTTGCAATCAATACTTTTAATCAAAAAGAATTGTATTGATGCCGATCTACACATCTAATCAATCCAATCTACCACAAGGATAAATCGATTATAGTTGGATCCTCTTATACCAAACAAGTATTGGCACACTAAAGATTATGAACCGCAACCGGAATCTTCAATATCTTCTTTGTCTTCAAATCTTCTTAGATCTTCAATAAACACTTGCACACAACAACTTGAATCTCTTGTGATCAATCACGCACGTAACAAAGTCTCATTAACAATGGATTATCACAAGATCGTATTTAAGACTAACAAAATGTCCTAAAGATCCCTGTCAAACTTCGATCTAGTTTGAGTGAATCTTATATCAAGAGAAGATTCTCAAGCATAAACAAACCAGGTGCAATCAAAGTTCAACCATCGTTAGTCAATCAAATCAATCGAAAATAAAAGATAAACCGCAATTATCTAGTTTCCCACCAACGGTACTCGAGAGCTTCTATCCCAAAGAAGACTTTAAACCGAGTGGCCGTAAGAGATTTCGCCAAATTAGGTTACTTCCTCTCCGAATAGGCGGCTACACCAGTAATAACACAACCGAGAAAGTTTGTTGTCACGAAGGAGTTTGTAAGAAATGCAAACTTCAAGTATTTATAGACAAGGAAGTTTGGACACCAAGGAATTTCCAAAACCAAAAATATTCTCAAAGATATTCAATACATTCCAAATTCGGTTTTCATAATTTCTGGAAATGCTCTCATTCAAAATAATGATCAAAATCTCTCCGAAAATCTCAACTAGTAAATGCACATTACAAACTCTTATTTTCCTAAAATAAAATTAACAACCTTAAATAAAAGATTCTAACTTATTTATTTCAATTATGGGATTTTCTTCCGAAGCTATTAAGGAATAACTTTGAACAATATAATATAAACATTATTGCACGTGTTCAAAGTATGCCGACATCCTTACTTTGTAAGTCCTATTTCATACTTACAACCTTGAAATTGATTTGCCACACTTCCAAACAAGTTTAGAATTGGTTCATCCGGACTTTCCAAGAACTATACGATTGATTAAAAACACTCAATCACAAATCATGGGTTTCACGGTTCTACCAAAATAAGTTTCGGGTTCTACCTCCATGTGAGTAATCAGGCATAGTCACACTAGCATCCCAAAATTCGGTTGACTAGGTACTAGGATCGGTTCCCTACATATATATGGTATCTAACTTATATGTGTTGCACATGTCCATAGGATCGTTCCCTTTGCCTAAAAACGTGTTGCACATGTTCATAAGATCGGTTCTTTCTCGTTATAAACCTTGATGCACCTCATACAAGGATCGATTCCCCTTTGTGATGTGTAGCACCTCTTCAGGATCGGGTTCCCTCACTCAGACGGTTAAACACAAAAGCACAAAACTTCGATCATACCATCTCGTGTGATTACTTCATCGGTTTCACTAATAAAAGTCATACCAATACATAAGTCGCCCCTTTGTGAATAGTTTTAACCAAGAACACAAACAAGTCATGAGCGTTATACTAAATCACACATATTGGATGTTCACAATATATGAAATGAATAACAATCCCAATAACGCTGGCGATTTCCTTTCGATTCACAAACAAGTTTTTGAACTTAATTCTTTAAAATACATGTAAAATATTATTTCTAGGATGAAATCCTCACCTCATACCCATATATAATCACAATAAAGATTTAAAACAATTATGTTAATGTTTATCTACAAAGTTTAATGGTTGAGAAATAAACTTCATATTGTATTCCTTAATACTATGTCTATCTAGAGGTTCATGCTTCAAAGATAATGCTAGGGAATGAAACAGCTCAAGTCAAATATCATTAACCTCAAGTGGAAGGATGATGTTGTCGTTGTAGCTTACTTCTTCACTTCTTCAAGTCTTCGCAATACTCTGTAATGTCTCATATCCTAATACTTTCAAGCTAACCTATACTAAGTTGACTCTAGTACATAATCAAGCGACTCTTGAAATGAGTTTTGATTCACTAAAATATGACAACCAAACTTGACATACCAACGCTTGGTTGGTTCAACTGAATATGCTTGTAGGATCGTAATATCGCAACATCAACATTGATGATCAATAAAACGACATCGTGCGAAAGTGTCGCAAATGAGTAGTATAAATGACGCAATGGATGACGAATACTAAAACACGAGAAAGATGTAACACCTAGCGAGATTTAAGAGAGTTGCGAGGTTATATATTTGTATACTTGCGATATTTCTGCAAGTCATTCCTTTAATAAAGGGACAAAGGCTTAGTCAGTTGCTATCTATTTGTGTAATATCCTATATAAAGGAGCTCAGTTGGACCGTTGAGAGAGATCTTTTTCCAGTGTTAGGCAAGTCATTAGGAGAGAGAAAGTTGGTAGTGATTGTAATTTCTTTAGCTCTTTTCCATTCTATCTTGTAAACATTCAAGGAATTAATTCAATACAAATCATTATTGTTCATCTTCAAATGTCTTAGTTTTCTCAATTCTTGTGAGGGGGTGTAGTGTAGGATTTCCGTAACTACATATTGGCGCTAGAAAACAGGAGATTGAAGGTAAGAGATTGGATATAGT